>JAVJIF010015772.1:0-135338 GCA_038442645.1 Agave tequilana
CCTGCAATCCTATTGGTCTACGCTCTGAAAATCATAATCTAAACATTTCAAAAGTTCAGTAAATAATATACTTAAACGTGTTGGTGCTTAATGGGCAGTGAAAAAACCCAAAAGTTTCTGAAAACAAGATAAATAATTTGACATACTTAAAAGCAAAAAGACTGCAGTATGAGGAAACAGTTCCCATTACCTGTAATAAGCATGTTCTGCCATCAATTAGAAGGCGAGTCCCAGCAGCTTCTTCTTCAGCATATATTACATGGCTGTTCCCGTTCAACTGTACAAACACACATCAAGAATGGGTAAGATATTACCAAGGGATGCTAATGCATTGAGATTCAAGAACATATAGACAGAATTATTTTAATGAGAAACTCAACGACAAGTTACTTGGGTGAAAACTGTTATTTTTTTATCTTTAACTGTTATAAACCAGTGAAAAATGTGCTTCTATGCTGGTCAGAGAAATTGAGAAAAAATGTAAGAGTGTTGGCTAGAAATTTTATTTACTATCACTGAAGAATATGATATTGTTGAAAATATCAAATTTTCTAACAAATGTCGTTTCCATGCGTGTCATAAAAGCACACAACTCTTAAAAGGGTGATTTGGAAGCCCAACGTCCTCCCTGAGATCACTCAGAAATTCTGTCAGCGTTTTGTCAAAATACACCAACTCACACCTCAAGCAACTTATCCTACAATGTGATTTCCTTTTAATCTCTATTAGCAATGCTGATCAAAGGACCTTCTTGATATATAAGAAAGGACTGGTTTAGTCAATGATTACCATTTAGTGTCACAGAGGCACAAGTAAACCAAAGCAAAAGGTAGAAAGGAGGAAGGAAATAAATATAGTGAAAAGACCATGAACAAAATAAGGAGTAAGCATGAAGCCGGTAACTCCCACCCCCATCATCAGTAAACTAGAGCTAAAGCTGACTCACCAAACCGTGGCACTCTTATATAACCCTCATAAAAATTATAACCCTTTCAAGCTAACATGCATCTTGCAATAATTAGAGAAGACCTGCTTACCATTGACAAACAACAAACTGTCAGAAAAGCAACAATTCAACTCATCTCAGAGTTTAACATTGGATTTATTGTGCTATTGACTTCATGCTGGAGGCAACATTTTGCCTCATTCCAAACAAGATTGATCATGAAGACCCAAGTTTTTTGATACACTACCCCTAAAGTTTACTCTGAAGTTTGAACAACTGGTAGATGTACACACACACACGACACACACACACCCACCCGCGCGAGAGAGAGAGAGAGAGAGAGAGAGAGAGAGAGAGAGAGAGAGAGAGAGAGAGCTTGCCTGCATTAGAAGACCCCCATCCCGCAGTGTATGAATTTCAGCTTCAATTTCTGATCCATTCATCTTTAACCTGTAGCTACCAGGTCCTCCCCTCACCATTTCAATCTAGGTGTGATCATAAATACACTTGGTAAAATTAAATACAAGTTTCATACAGATTTTAATGTCAAACATATTAAATTTACCGTGTATTTGCTTCCTTCAATATTCAGAGTAACAAGACTATTTACTAGAGAAATATGCTGCAAGTGAACATGATCAATCATTAGATGATCCTATGACCAAAAGAAATCGTTCAGCTTTTTGTCTCAAACATAGTTTACTCTAATATAATGAGTCTCACCTTGGGTGGGATCTGTCCCTTGCCAAGATAACCAACATAGTCAGAAACCATAGCGGCACTACTTGTTGATGCTTTCTGAAGATATAAGGAGGGGGAGATTACAAATAAATCACGGTTGACACGAAAGTCTTAGCACTTTTTAGCTAGTTAACAAATAGCTCGGCTTACATAAAGAGCTCCTCCAACGACGGAAAGGTACCAGGGAGGCCTCTCAGCTCTAACCCGCATAGCAATTCGGCTGTCCAACCAACCTGTATGGATCTTGTTTTCTCTATATTCTGTAGCCTGAGAAAGTAGCAATATGAATTTGAATTCAATTTTGAATATAGGAGTGTTGTAGCATCACCCAGAAGCTTACATTTAACAGATCTATAGTGTAGTCCACATTTGTGTGAACTTCCCCACGAATTTGGATGTCCTTTAGCCCAAGAACCATGTTAGCTATTGCCAGTGCTCTAGACTCCCCAAATGCAAAAACATGGCCTGTCAAGAAATCAAAGGTTCAGAAACAAACAAAATGCAAAACAACAAAGAAAATATATTCTTATAAGAAATTGCGATCCAGGATATATACCGAATTGGGAATCGGAAAACTCATGAATGCCACCTCCAGACTGCAATGGTGTTAAGAAAAGGGGAAACTTAGTTTGTGGTGACCACAAGAAAAAATGGATTAACGAAAAATTGAAGACATCTGCTACTACATAAGTAAATCCGATGTTGCATGTCTGGCGGAGCCATGGAGCATAGTTCTAATGGCAACCAAATTCACTGTATGTGGGGAGAGATGTTATTGACGATAGAATGTCATTTCAAACTGTAAATATGACACTCTAATACCCCCCCCCCCCCCCCCCCCCGGCCCCAGAACTTTCAAGCATTTACATGATGTTTGTTAACTTTATTGTACCCCAAACAGAAGCATCCAATCATGGATATCTGACAACACGTAAGACCACCAATGCAATAAAGAGATGAAAGAAAGAAAAAGGTACAATCCAAGATTTAACATTGCATGGCACCATGCCTAGATCCACAAAGGCGCACCTGAGACTTCCCATTATGATAAAAAGGAAAACAAGATACAACAGCACTTCCCTAATAAGACTAATTCTATTCGGAACAAATCCTATTCCTTTCTGAAGAAAGCTCTCGACCAATTAATAGCCTTACCCAATTTAGAGTCATTTGTCAACACTCTTGACATGAGTGGCCATAAAGGAAACTAAAAGCTAAGGAGTGAAGCACGAAGGACAAAACAAATGTAAAATGACAATTTCAAATTAGGTCTGAAAGTATAGAGAGCTTCTAGAGAAGATGCAGGAAAGCTCTAAATTTGTTGATTTTGGCCTCTGGATCTAGAATCTGATACTAAACTGGACGAGGAAGGCTTAGATCTCTACTGTGGTTTTCCAATAATTGATACTAAGTTGTTGTAAGTCATAACTTTCTGCTGGACTAGATTTTGACTTCAACTAAACTATAAACCCACATATATTGAAGGTACTTCAGTTTAAGTAACAGCTTGTCGTATACGATGTATACAACGTAAGAGCCCACTGTTATTTTGAATATTTTATAGGTGAACCATATGTATGGTTTTCATGGTACGAACTAATTAAAGAATGGAAATGTTTACAAGCAACATTCGACATGACACCAAGCCTCAAGAAATATTGCTATCTTTTTGGGGAAATAAATAAATTAATTAAAGGATCCTCCATGACAACCAATATGCCACATATCATGTAGATAGGCCAACAGTTGGATTTATTATTCTTAACCACTAGGCGTGAGAATTAAAGAAAAACAAGGAGTTAAAAAAATCATGACCAGTACACCATACTGCATATTGAGTGAGTATGGACAACATTTCCAGTTACCTTGTATACTTATTTCATTGTCAAAACTAAATGCACTAATCCATGGCATTGCTTACAGGTCGTAGACTCATACCTTGACAGAAGAGTAGGCCCATACATTTGGCTTGCTTTTAAAACTTAGCTCCTGCAATTATTCAAACAAATTAAATCAAGTTAATCCTTCATGAAAGAGAGCATTAAAAGCACCAGCCTTCACTCCTTGAAGATCTAACCTGCACTCTCCACTAGTAGGCTTAAAACCGTCATCTGGATCCTCACTTGTTATTCGCACAGCAACACAATGCCCTTTTGGCCTCACAGATTCTGCTTTATCAAAATCAAATGGAGTTGCACATTTTGATGTCTTCTTCCAGGCATCATACCTTCCACCATGGTCGATATTGTAGAACCGTCTGATTTCTATGGATATAATCAGGCATCCATAAGTAGAAAGATCAAGTAAAGGTATTCCCAAATCACCAATCGGAACATTATGCTCATACCAGGTATTTGCCACAGAGGGATGCCCATTCCCACTACCACTTGAGCCGCAGGCAAGTTTACTTCAGCAATCCACTCAGTGACAGGATGCTCCACCTGAAAAGGATAAATTCTGAGAAGTCAAGAAAGTTGTCATAAAATAAATGTAAATTCTAGTGGTTGAAAGAAAGACGCTAACCTGTAACCGTGGGTTGAGTTCTAGAAAAAAGTATTCACCAGTTTCCATGCTATAAAGATACTCAACAGTGGCAGCACCAACATAGTTCACGCTCTTGGCAAGCCTCCTTGCTGCCTGCTCAAGCTTTTTCACCGTCTCAAGGGGTGCTACAGTGATTGGACCTTCCTCAATAATCTGTTTGAGAACAGTCAGTAGTTGGTGGTGGAAGTTTCTAATAAGACTAATGCAAGGAATGTAGAAACCATGTTGGCATGTTATCAATCCAATCATGAGAAATAAGAGGAACAAGGAAACTACAGCAAGAGAAATAAAAGATTTAGGGTTTTTATGTTTGTGGTTTTGTGGTCTATGGAGCTACGAAGTGGTTTCATAATGATTATATGATCAACATAAAACCTCATTTTCAAAACAACAGATCCTAGGTAGCCAACATATTTAAAGCTCCATAGCATGAAGAAATTATGAAATAGGAATAAGAAGTGCGTACTTTTTGATGTCGTCTTTGGACGCTGCAATCTCGACTGTGAAGAGCAGCAACGTTACCATATTGATCACAGAGTAACTGAACTTCTAGATGCCGACTCTGCAAGAAAATTTCAATCGAAAAAAGTGTTCAATTATGAGGTTGTAAATTGTAGTTATATTGCAAGAGCCCTAATATTTTTGTCAAACTGAAAGCCACTCCCCAATATTCATCACCATGTTATCATTTTCCAAAGAACTTTAAACTTTGTAACATAGAAAACATCTCAACCACAAAAATATACAAACACCTTCTAGTCCATACGTCAACCAATCATATGCAATAATTTTCAATAATAGTGGAAGGTACTAGTCAAATGTTTTAAATAAGTAATGTACTTCGTGATGACCCTCACACTAGAGAACATATAACTAACAAATAGTAATAAAATTTATTGATGGGCATATCTGAGATTTCAATAATTTAGGATGTGTTCAGAGCCCTGACCTGTGATGCAACCTTCATAATAAATATGGAGATCCAGGAACTTCTCCTTGCACTTGCCTAAACAATGCTCTTACCTCATCATCATTGTGAACCTACAAATCGACATAAAACTAATGATAAAAGAATTTGAATGGTTTTGTGCATCTAAAAGTTAAAGAAAGCATGTTGGCAGGAACAATGAACTCAGGATGCAAATATGTTTACACAATAACTGAAGGAGGTGAAATTGATATTTCTTTACTGCTCTTAGAATCATGGTAACAAGGTTTCCATGTTCTTCTTGACGAGAAGGCTTTACATAATACTGAAACCGTATTATATTACTTTCAACTGATATACCTCGAGTTTGGTTAACAATTCTGGTTTCATTATAGGCAAAAATGAACAGTGAACTGCTCATCATGCATAAAATATGTGTTCTTTTAACATCATTTTTTTCAGGTATAAGAGAAACGGGAGATAAATGATATATTGTAATTGATTTGACTCAAACCTTTCTTATCCCTTTACCGCCACCACCCCAAGATGCCTTGATCATTGCAGGGTAACCCACCACCTGGCAACTAGCCAATGCTTCCTCTGTAGTATAAACACAAGCCTGACGATAGATATCCTCAGGAATAGAGTCCAAACAACTATCTGGTGGAATTTTCACCTGGAAAATCAGTTCAGACAAATAAAGGTGATATTTAACCTGGTATCATAATATGAAAAATAAAAGTTGCAGAAGGCTTACATGTGAGCCACTCCATGGAAGGGTTGGTACTCCTGCGGCTTGAGCAATCAAAGAAGAACCAATTTTATCACCTAGTGCTGCCATTGATACAGCTGGAGGCCCAAGAAATATTATCCCCTTTGCACTCAGTGCATCTGGAAGCTCGGGGTTTTCCGATGCATGGCCCAACCGGGCCATACAGCTGAGACTCTTGTTATTTCTGCCATCTATCAGTTTCAAACCAAAAACAATAAGGAAATTAGTTCACACTCGGGACATTCATGCAAAGGAGGAAAAATAAAAGGTAAAAAAGTCAACCTCAACAATGAGTTGAACATTAGCATAGTTATTATTGTTAGTTCCACCTGGAACTTCCACAAACTGATCAGCAATTCTGATGTGTTCCGCATTAATCCTCAAGTCTTCTGGAGTTGCCATGGCCACCAGAAGTATTGCCTTTTCTGTTCCAAAGCTCTCATTTGCCCAAATCCTGACACTTTGCATGAACTTGACAGCTGCCATTCCATTATTTGCCACCAAAATACTATGAATGGGTGTCTTCCCACCAAGAGCCTTGCAGAAGTCATCAACTTCTGACAATGTAGATGCATGTCTGGCTTGGACCATTCCATCTGCAACCCCATTCATATGCCAAGGTTCTGCCATGACTTATCCCCTCTGATCATAGGAATTACAGACGCTGCAAATTTTGAACAGATGATCAATGAACACCTAGTAAAATACAGACTGCTTTGCTTCAAAATGATAATAATAATAATACAACACTGCTTTTCCATGAACACCTAATTACAGTTCCTAGTGTTATCTACAGTATACGAGAATTTTAATGTGAAGAAACAATGCTAACTTAACTCATTGCATATCTAATGTTGAATAATAAATTCTCATAGTTCTTCAATTCATAACTCTATGGAAACAAATTGTAGGAGCAGAAAGAAAAATCAAAGAAAAAATTGACTTCTTTAAATCCTAAAACTATTAGCAGTCATACTGTGGAGATATTAAATGAATTCAGACTTTATGAAAAAGATGCATTCATGGATTGTTTCCGCAATTCAGCCTTCGAGCATTCACTATGAGTCAACAAAGATAGAATGACAAGAAAAGCAATCTATTTAGAAGATATGTCAAGAAAATTCAGCATAGTAATTTGTTGGGAGTTATAGTACCTGAAAAGCATTAACAAGAACACAGTATGACATTTAAAAATAAATAAATAAATAAGACAACAGACATCTCCCGTAGAAACTAATATCCACAGTTCTGTTTATCTTACTCAGTGCGATCAAAGCTACGAATCAACCTATGAAATATTCAACGCTAGTTATTTGTTTCAGTCCAGATCTTACTCAGCAGCATATTAATAGGAGAAACCTATATCTGCTTTCAGTCAATTTAATTCCATATCAGACATAATACAGAACTATACAATGAATGGTCCCAAGAACTGAAGGTGACGAATTGGCTCCTTTAGAACTTAAAAGTTGCAATCATTTTTTCTAGTACATGGTGTAAAATATGCAGTCTAGACTGTTCTTAAAATTAAATAGTCCCCCCAACAAAATTTTCCTACCATTTTATATTTTGGTAATTATCTATCTTCTTATTTTAATATTTTTATCGTCCTAATATAATTAGAACAGTGAAGTTATTTCTATATTAAGATTAACAAAATTTTCAATCTAATTAGGAGCCAATTATAAATTAGAGTCCTAATTTAGAAATTTCTACTATAATTAGGAGTTAATCAAATAATAAATCATTAGTATTTTGATCATTAGCTATAATTTTTTATTTTTTTATTTTTATCATAAACTCCTAAATTCTTTCTATATTAGAATTAATACAATTTCTAATCTTGTTTCCAGTCGGGAGTTTGGATGAGGAAATAAAGGAACATACACTTGTTATTCTTGTTTCTCTTATTCCCTTGTGAATCCTTTCCATATAATGAAAACCTTCTTTCCTTTTTCTTACAATAGATGGGTTCGAGTAATGGTGTACGAGCGTACAACTGCCATCAGGTGTCTGAGCATCCAACAGTGCAAATTCTTATAAACATTAAGTGTGCAGGTAACATTAAGGATCAAAAACAATAGATTCACATCATGCCTATAGCTTTATTGAGTTCTCTGTGAAAAAGAAGCAGCTTATCATCTTCTAATATCTTTTTATCTGAAATCTATATCCATAATAAAACTATACATAAAAAAGCAACTTATGAAACCTAAAATTTGAAATCTAGTTTCTCTGACATGCTCTAAATTTATTGAGAGAAGCACTAGCAAACAATTTCATTCAAATTCTCTTCTATGCTTGAAGGCCAACACGAAGCATACCAAAATCAAGAATGATCTTTCCTAAATAATTGTAGAGTCTCAAGAGCTTATCACTAAAATCCTACTCCTGCTCCATCCAACAATTCATTTTAACTAACCAATATATAGAAATATAAACATTGGCAAACAATTTCACTCAGTTCTCTTAGGAGAATAAAAGAAAGTATATATACACTTTTAACCTAAACTGCAAGAATTGAATGATAATATCCAACTTTCTCGAAGAAACCACTCCAATGTTCCTACAAAAGTAACACTTAATTTGTTCACAATTCGATGGAAACAAAAAACTAAGAGACCCAAAATACCTACATAGGGCAACATCATAGCAAAAAGCACAAGATGTAAATATTAACACAGTAGCTCACTAGTTTGTTCAAAACATTGTTGCTTTTAGGACACTAGGACAGTAAGAAAAAAAACAATTAAGAAACTAAAATAGAGAGGTAGATAAAGATTGAAATTTTTACCCAATGCTCATC
Source organism: Agave tequilana (assembly GCA_038442645.1). Lineage (NCBI taxonomy): Eukaryota > Viridiplantae > Streptophyta > Magnoliopsida > Asparagales > Asparagaceae > Agave > Agave tequilana. The sequence goes on from JAVJIF010015772.1 coordinate 8,738, forward strand.
AGTCAATAAGGCAAAAGATAAAACTTTGGCTCCTTAAAATCCATATTGGCATCCCAAAGCCCCAGGGGAAAGGTTTTTTTTTTTTTTTCCTTTTCTTTCCTTTACTTTTTTTTTTTTTGGTTGGTTGTTTTTTTTTTTTTTGTGTGTGTGTGTGTGTTTTTTTTTTTTTGGTGGGGATGGGGGGTGGGGGGGTTGTTGTATTATTATTTTTGTTTCTTCGTATTGATTGTAGTCCAAGGGTGAAGGGAAGAAAAGGGAAGTAATACTTATGTGTTTTGATTGATTCTATGGTAATTAGAGTGTCCACGCTTGGTTTAGGCACATGCTATTTCAAATGATTTTAATTTTCAATTTTTATCTACCTCTCTGTTTTTAATTTCAGAGTTGTTTACTTTTTCTATTGTCATAAAAACCACCAACGTTTTGAACAAATCAGTGAGTTATTGGGTTAATATTTACATTTGTGTGGGTTTTGCTGTGATAATATAGTTATTTTAGCTGAACTCTGAACATGCTAGTGTTACATTTGTAGGGAGATTGGAGTGGCTGCCTAGAACATGTTGGATACAATGATTCAATCCTAGGAGATGTGCTTTCTTTCTACCTTTCCAATAGAATTTGAATGAAATTGTTTGCTAGCGCACCATATTTCTATAAATTAGTTAGCTGAGTTGAATTGCCGGACGGAGAAAAAGTAACACTGCAATTATAGGCTTTTGAGAGTTGAGGCACTAGAATTATCTTGGACGTTGGAAACATCACACTCGATTTTGTTACCATTTGTCTTGGCCTTCAAGCACACCAATGCAACACTTTGAGAAAGTACACTAACTATTCACACACAATAACCCGACATAAATAGTTTATTTCGATCTAATCCCCCTCAAAACTAATAAATAAGCACAATGAACACTATCCAAATCCAAATCCATGATCCAAGACCAACTTCAGCTCACATTACCTTGAATTAAACTAAACACAAACACCGATCTGAATTCATCCACAACAGCAATCAAAATTCAGATCATGAACCCAATAAAGAGAACAGATCCGCCACAAACACAAGCAGAGAGAGCGATCTAAGAACAGAAGTAGATCGATGGGGAGGGGGGCGAGAGAGAGAGAGAGAGAGAGAGAGATTAATAAGGGGGAAATAAAAATCTTACCTCTTGAGGAAAAAAACGTGGAGAAAAGAAACCTCGAGGCTGCTCTGGTTTCAAGAATCTGCGGGTGCCTTTTCTTGAGCAGCTGGGCTTTGAATGGGAATAACAAAGGGGAGGGTGAGTGGGCGTGTATTTATACAGGGCATTGATGCACCTTGCTGGAGCACTGCACTGATGAGAAGAATGCATTGAGTTTTTGAGAGAGGAAGAGAGAAGAGATGAGTCGCTACCGCTGATTTAATTTTGGATTTATTTAGGTGGGTGGAACGGATGGTCCAAGTAAGTAATGTGGGGCCCAGAGGGCCCGGGTCTAGGCTTCCTGTTGATGGCACACTCTTCCTATTTTTCCATTGTTTTTTAATTAGTATTTTAAGGGTTTTTAACGTGTATACCCTCCAAAATCTAGCATTTGTCTTGTTTAGTTTTCGAAAAATACTAATAAATTGCCAAATTTCCCCGTGTTAGAATTATACACATCATTTTATTAGCCAATAAGCTAACTAGAAGTGCATTTATTTATAAGACTAGAACGTTTATAGTCATGTCAACCACTTCGTGTGCGAGTCTTCTTTTGAAATTACTTCATTTTTACTATAACTACCATATTAGCTGAAAATTCAAATAAACTTAACAATTATTTTGCATATTTATTTAACAAAAAGTAAAATTGGCTCAGATTTAGCTCGAGGATGTGTATGGATGTTTATACATGGGTATGCATTTAATTTTAATACTTTTTGAAGGTTATTTATGCAATTAGTTATCTTTGAGGGATAAATAAGAAAAATTCAAACTTTTAAAGGAAATATATGCAAAAACTCCTTTTAGAGGATTATTTATGTTAATATTTATTAGGTGTCGACTTGTCGTTGATCTTTATGCATGGGGATGGATTTGTTGTTGTAGGTAGGAGGGGGTTAGGTGGGGATCCACATGGATGTTCTGGTTGTTGGGTAGGAGTTAAGTAGATGATCCATCCATGCATCCCATTCCTAACCCCCATGGTCAACGGACGGTTAAACTCATCTCGTCAGCTTTTATGAACCTTAATGTTTAGAAACAAACAATTATTTTCCTTTCTATGGTTTGTTATATGCTAAATATGTCTAGAGAGAAAGAAGGTGAGGACTTTTGTTCTTTCCATGCGTTCACATTGAATTCGCGATTTCAGAATTTGACGACAGTGGTTTTGCGGAGTGGAATTTGTTAAGTTAAAGAGGGATAGAAATTCAGACCATGTTAGACTTATTTGAATTAGAGTCTAAATTAATATGGCCCTACACAAGTCTAATTGGATATTATAACCCGTCTTTATAAAACTATGTTGTTTGACCAAATAAAGAATTGATCAAGCCCAATTGTTTGGGTCTAAACTCGTTTCAATTACAATTAATCATTGGTGTAAATAAACTTGAAATGTTGATCTCATCTACATGTTTGGAACGTGTGATATTGATCAAGGGCTTAGAACTATGATGAGTTGGATTAGGATTACCTTAAGCGTATAAATATCATGAATTGGATTCCCTCTCCATCGCTATGGTCTAATCTCTCTCTTGGAGGCCTCTCATCTCATCTAAGGATTAAGAAGAAAACTTAGTGACTAGAGAGAAAAAATCATCTCTCTCAGCTCCGGCGTACTCGAGATCTTGCAACCTTCAGCATCTCTTTCGTGATGAAATAAGTAATTAAAAAAAAAATACTTTGGCCTGTGTGTGGGCATGCATGCACGGGGCAATGCATGATGCATGCATGTGTAAAGTCAGCGCATAAAGGCAATGCATGCGTATGCATTAAAAAAAAGAAAATACATGCGCGCACACATGCACGCAGATCGCGCGACAGGCGCGAGTCGTCGGCGACCACGGGGTGGCGGTGGACATCGGCTAAACACATTAAAAAAAGGGGGTTAATTATTTTTGGGTTTTCCTAAGGGCCTGTTTGTTTCGTTGCAAAACGTCGCAAGTCGTAAGTCGTAAAATGAGAATGGAAAAAGTGAACTGTAGCAGAGAAAATATATTGTGTTTTACGGTGTTTGGTTGATAAAGTGAAGTGTAAATGGAAAAGTATATTGTGTTTTACGGTGTTTGGTTGATAAAGTGAAAGTGTAAATGGTAAAGTATATTGTGTTTTACGGCGTTTGGTTGGTAATGTAAAAGTGTAAGTGGAAAAGTTGACCACAAAATTAACTGTAGCAGTGATTTAAATATTATAAATACTATTAAATTAAATCTACTATTGCAAATTAAATTGTATTAATAAATTTGAGATAAAAAATTAATAATCTTAATATTTTATTTATAACAATAATATTAATAAAATATTAGTATAATAGTAAAATATTACTAAAATATTAACTAAATAAATAATATAAAATTAAAAAAAATCTAAAGAACATTAATAAATTTTAAGAATACTAATAAAATATAAATATTAAAAAATGTTACAACAATAATAAAATATAGTTATAATATTATAATATTAAAAATACTTGAAAATTATTATAATATAAATTTTATTATAATATTATTGTAATATTATAGAAATATAAAATTAATAAAGTAAAATATAATTATAATTTAATAATAAATTATCATTATAGTATTATTATACTGAATTATTATTACAATATTAACATAATAAAATATTAATATAATAATAAAATATATTATGATATTAATAAAGTAATTTTTTATATTAAAAATAAATAATTAAATATAGTAATTTTATATTAAAGTATAATACTGTTATATTAATAAAATATTAACTCTAAATAAAATAATAAAAATGGAATAAGTATTAATAAAATAATAAAATATTAAATTAAAATAGTAAATTAAAATAGTAAAATATTAAATATTAAAACAATAAAAAAGTTAAAGATTAAAATATAAAATAATTAAATAATTAAATAAAAATTGAACACTATTAAAATATTAAATATTTAATAATATTTAATTATATATTGATTATCAAGTAACTGTTTTGAACTGTAAGTATACTACAAGTGATAGTTACATGACCACAAAAATTAACTGTAGCAACTGTAAGTGGAAAAATATGAGTGTAAAAGTGAAATTTACATGACCACAAATTTAACTGTAGCAACTGCAAGTGGGAAAAGAAGAGTTGCAAAAGTGTTTTTGCATTTTGCATTTTGCAAACGAAACCAAACAACTTTAAATGTAAAGTTGCAAAACTTTTTGCATTTTGCAAACGTTTTGCAACTTACCAAACACGCCCTAAGTAAGTGAGATTATGAGATTAATTAGGATTAGAAAATTTAGAGATAAATTTTAATCTAATAAGAAAAACTTATTTTTAATTAATCTCATATTAAATTTAATTAGGATTGTTGAGATTGATTTGGGTTTTAGGTTGAGATAGAATTCTAGTCTATTAAGAAAATTTTGTGATAGAATTCTAATCAAATAAAGAAATCTAATCCCAATTAATCACATTAATTTGATGGATTTTATTCAGTTTACTAAATCCGACCCATTAAGAAAATCCATGACTTAACCATTGCGGATCGGGTCTGATCTGCACCCGATAAGCACTGTAAACTCGTTTTGCTAATAGAAACTTCAATCAGTCGTTACGGGCTTATCTGACCTCTGTTTTGGGCGTGTAAACAGTCATTTCAAAGTTCTTGACGAGCACTACAATACTACAGGCACTAGACATGATAAAATATTAGTTAGTTAACATAAAGAAGACATTAAGTGTTTCTTTACGATGATAATATGTCTCCTTACATGCTTCCACTTCATCAATATTTATTATATTACTTATATTGTTCTAACATGATGAATATTAATATTTACAATAGTAGATACTACACAGATAAAGATATATATATGTTCAAGTTAAAATATTTATAAAAGAGTTTATTCAATTGCGTATATAGTTCATACGGACAATAGACGGCCCACAGGAAGACTATTGTTTGGACGAATTATGTACGACGTCGGATACTTGATGTGGGTAATGCAAGTGAAAGAATCTTAGTGTGTGGAAATCGGCTCAAAGGAAGATTATCACATTATAAGCACATATTGCATTACCCTCATTAACTAGTCTGAAGGCGGAACAAGAATCCAGATGTGTAGATTTGTGTGGCCTATGCATGTGGCAATCGGCCCAAAGGAAGGTTGTTATTATAGCTGTGTCATTACATATATTATATGATCGATATAAAAAACTTAAACTTTGGGACCAATCCTATAAAGGGACAGTCGGCCCAAAGGAAAGATGTTTTCTTATATAGGACTTCGACTTTAGGGTATCTATATTGGGACAGTACAGTGTTGGTATAAAAAGATAAAACTTGTTCTGAAAGTTTGACTGGGCAGCTCTATCAGTCAGACTAGTTGCATTTTATGAAATTCAATTTTTTATAGTTATAATAGTAGAATTTCGTTAATGCAATGTTTGTCTTAATTTGATGAGAAATTTTATGCTTATGCAGTCTAAATTAAATGGTACAAACTTTAAGAAGTGACGAAGATCACGTAAAAGATTGTTCTTGGATTCATAAACCTAGATTATCCCTAAGGACTGATGGACTTCGTGCCGTTACTGATAAAAGTTTAGTTAAAAAAAAGTCAATTATGATAAGTGAAAGAGGTCTAATAGGATGTGTCTACTGGTCATAAAATATTATATTCTTAAACTATTAGGCGTTCTCTGCCTGATAAAGTCAGTGCTAAGAGTTTTTCACCTGAAGTAGTCGACTGGTTTATTAAATCGAATAAAGTTGAGGCCAAGCGCATCTTAGCAAGCTGATAAATATGCGTTACAATGGCAAAGAAAATATAAGGGAGTATATTATGAAAATATCCAATCTTATTTCTAAATTAAAGGCACTGAAATTGAAACTCTTTAAAGAGATTCTATTGCACTTCATTCTAATCTCTTTTCTTATAAAGTATAATCATTTTCAAGATTATTTATGACGATCAAACGAAAAAATGAAGTCTCACTTAGCTCATTAGCCACTGTGTCTAGAAAGAAGAGAGATTAAAACAAGAAAAGACTAAACGTGCTCACTTAGCATTTCTGGATAACACCTCTAATAAGAAAAGGAAAAATGTAACTAAAGGGAGAAACGTAAACACCACTACAGTAGCTGATCCTAAGTGGCAAAAGTGCAGGAGAAAAAGTCTAAAGTCATTGCATGCTTCTTCTGTAAGAAAGTAAGTCATCTCAAATAAGATTGCATAAAGCATCAGAATTGACTAAGTAAGAAGGGTATATCTCATATTTATGTTTGTTCTGAAATTAATTAAAGCTTTAGTGCCATCCCATACACAGTGGATAGATAATTCACATAAGCGGTTAAATGCGAAACTTTCAAACCCGAAGATGGCGCCCAGCCCAGCAGAGCGATATGTATACATGGGTGATGAAAATAAAGTTGCAGTTGAAACTGTTGGAGTTTGTAGGCTTAGATTAGATTTTGATTTCTTTTGTTTTAGATTTGGATGAAACTTTATATGTACTGTCTTTTTGGCGGAATCTTGTTTCTGTTTCATTGTTAGGCAGAATGATTTTACTGTCACTCTTGGTAATGAAATGATTAGTTTACTTTTCAAATCTAAAGTTGTTAGTATTAGAATTCTGATTGATGGCTATAAAAATTGAAACTTCGTGCTTCATATTTTGAATCTTTGCATGTAAATATCCTAGACACTAAGCGAACATTAATTAAAGTAATATTAGAAAGTTTGGTGCTAGACGGAGTTCAGAAATCTTAGATTTGATGTATACAAGCATTTGTGACCCACAGCTTCTATGGATGGCCACAGATACTTCATCACTTTTACGGACGATTACTCTCGTCATGGGTACCTATATTTGATTCATGAGAAATCTCAATCACTAGACATGTTTAAAATTTTTAAAGCTGAAGTTGAAAATCAACTAAATAGAAAAATTAAAACCGTTAGATCTGATATGGGAGTGAGTACTATGGCAGATACGACGGATCAGGTAGATGTCCAGGACATTTTGTCAATTTGCTGAAAGAGTGATTGTATCCCAGTACACCATGCCAGGAACACCTCATCAAAAATGGTGTTGTTGAGAGACAAAATTGCACACTAAAGGACATGGTTAGGAGTATGATAGCTCACACTACTCTACCAAAGTCATTATGGGCTGAAGGCTTAAAGATGGTTGTCTACCTCCTTAATAGATTATCTAGCAAAACAGTAGCTAAAATCCCATATGAGTTATGGACTGAAAAATCTCCCAGCATTAGGCATCTACATGTTTGGGATTGTCCAGCTGAAACTCGATCATATATGTCATATGAGAAGAAGTTGGACTCAAGAACAGTTAGTTGTTTATTTGTACGGTATTCTGAGAGGTATAAAGATTTTAGGTTTTACTGTTCCTCTACTAAGAACATAATAAAGATGGATAATGCTAAATTTATTGAGGATATTCAAAACAGTGAGAGTCAACTACATAAGAATTTCACATTTGAGGAAGAATATATTGTTATACCCATGACAACTGTTCTAAATAATAAAGTAGTTATTCCACTTCAGAATGAAAATACAGTTGTACCCTTACAAGGTACAGATATAGTTCATCCTGAAGTAGATCCTGCAGATGAGGTAGAACCTAAAAATCCTCAATCACAAGTGTCTAGATGGATCAACTAGGGAGAGGGAGATCAACTATTGCAAATGACTATACAGTTTATCTCTAAAAGCTTGAATTTGACATAGGACTAGAGAATGACCACACATCCTTGAATGAGATCAAAATCAGCATTCACTCCACTAAGTGTTCAAATGCCATGAAAGATAAGCTAAAATCCATGAAAAATAACTATATTTGAGATTTAGTAGAGTTGCCTAAAGGAAAGAAACCGATTAATTGTAAATGAGTGTTTAAAATCAAGAGGGATTCGCAAGGCAATGTCAAAAGGTACAAGGCATATCTTGTCACAAAGGGATTCACTCAAACAGAGGGCATTGACTATAAGGAGACTTTTTCCTCAGTTTTCATGAAGGATTCTTTTAGAATTGTCATGACACTAGTGACCCACTTCGACCTGTAGTTACACAAAATGGATTTTTAGACTGCCTTTCTTAATGGTGACATTGAGGAAGAAATTTATATGGTGCAACCAGACAATTTTGAAGTCAAAGGTTCACAACATCTGGTTTGCAAATTAAAGAAATTCATTTATGGTCTAAAGCAAGCATCTCGCAAATGATATTTGAAATTTGATCAAGCAATATCCGGTTTTGATTTTAAAGAGAATGCAGCTGATCAATGCATTTGCCATAAATTTAAAGGGAGTAGACTTATATTTCTAGTGCTATACGTAGATGATATTCTACTAGCAAGTAACGACATGGCTCTTCTACTCGAGACCAAGAGTTTTCTCTTAAAGAACTTTGAGATGAAAGATCTTGGAGAAGCTTCTTTTGTGCTAGACATCCAAATTCAACGTGACAGGACACGTGAAATATTAAGTTTATCACAAAAGGCTTATATCGATAAGGTGCTAGATAGATGTGGTATAAAAAATTACTCTAGGGAAGATAGGTTGAGTCTACTCCAATGTCCTAAGAACTACCTATAAAAATAGCAAATGAAAGACATTCCATATGCATCAGCGGTTGGAAGTTTGATATTTATACCCGTTCAGACATAACATATACTGTTGAGAAACTTGACAGATACTTGATCAATCCTAGGATTGATCACTAAAAGACTGCCAAGAAGGTAATGCGATAGTTATAGAAGACTAAATGAAATCTGATCAGTTGCACCTGATCGGATACACATATTCATATTATTCTGGATGTATCGATAATAGGAAGTCCACTTCAAGTTATATTTTTCTGATTGCAGAAAGATGGTGGATTTAGTCGAGATGCCATTATAACTACACGGTGACAATTAGAGTTATAGAGCTCTACTGTAATAGTGACAAGAGTTCAGCAAAGTCAAAACATATCGACATCAAGTTTCTTGTCATTAACGATAAAGTTTAGAAGCATATTGTGTCTGTTGATAGTATTAATATTATTCTTAATACTACCGATTCACTCACTAAAGAACTTCTATCTATAGTCTTCTTGGAGCATATTGCTCATATGGAGATGGCTTGTCATGATGATATCCTGGTTTAGTGGGAGTGGATAATTTTATATAACAGACATTATTTCTAAGTGCACTTTATGTATATTTGTTGGCTCTGATAAATAAAGTTATAACTGCTTTCTTTACAATCTACTTTTGAGCATTTTAGTTTGTTGAATTAGAAGTTAGACTCGTTGGAGTCATAAAGTTCGTTGAAGTCATAAAGTGAAAACCACTTGGAATTTTACTTTATTTGATCAGAGGACATTCCGAGTCATAAAGTAAAAATCAGTTGGAATTGTATTTTATTTAATCAGAGGACATTCCGATGCCACACATCCACATTTATTCTATGTCGTTAAAAGTTCTGAAACTTTTGATGTGGAAGGTCCTATATCGATTATGCAGAAGGTAACGACCGCCATGTTTGGTGGCAGGACACTTAATGGATCAGATTATTTTGAAACGTGATTTATTGACGGTTAAAATTTAGGTACCAAAAAGTTATGTATAATATCCTTCCAATATGACTTTCTTGGCCTAAGTGGGAGATTTTGGATTAGTGTCTAAATTAATTTGGGCTCACACAAGTCTAATTGGATATTATAACCCGTCTCTATAAGCCTATGTTGTTTGACCTAATAAAGAATTGATCAAGCCTAATGGTTTGAGTCTAAACTCGTTTCAATTACACTTAGCCATTGGTGTAAATAAATTTGTAATGTGGAGCTCATCCCCACGTGTGGAACATGTGATATTGAACCAGGGTTAAATCTATGATGAGCTGAAATAGGATTATCTTGAGCCTATAAATATTATGGTTTGAATTTTTTCTTCATCACTATAACCTAATTTCTCTCTTAGAGGCCTCTCATCTCCTCTAAAGATCAAGAAGAGAACTTAATGGCTGGAGAGAAGAATCCTCTCTCTCAGCTCCGGCGTCCTCGAGATCGTGCAACCTTCAACATCCCTTTCTTGATGGAATGATGTACGCCTAAACTTTCCTTCCCTTTGATCTTGATAAAGAGGTTTCAGCTTATGTGTAGATCTTTTATGGAATAATTATTAGATCTAACAAATGATAGTTTACTTTTTGCTTGGAAGAGAGAGGTAACACCCGTTTTATTTTAATCTAAAATTACTACACTAATGGTTGATTTTGAACAATTTCATGATAACTGAATGGATATATAAATGTGTTGGCCCAAAGGCCCATCACTCTAGTTTTGATGATGATTAACTCATGTATTTATAGTACTAATGATCTTGTGTTTATTAATTTTCAAATATTCAATTAAAATCTTAGTCGGTTTAGCTTCAACAAAGTCAAGTTTTAAAGCTATCATATGTTGATTCAAAAGCTCACACTTCAAGATCGCATCAAGTACTCAAAGAGGAGTCTAGCTCATGGATCAAGTTTGGATCAAGTCGAGATGGAGAAGAAGATTTTCAAGAGAAGATTTTCAAGAAGACTTGAGTCTAAATTTGTAAGTTTAAGATTTTTGTTTTAAGATAAAATGTAAAGGATAGATTAGTTGTGGATTGCTCAAGTTCATACACACACAAAATATTTATATTATCTTTCATATTAAATAGTTTTGGTTTTGGTTTGACAGTTTTGGTTTTGAGTTTCATGAATATATTTCATCAAAATAAGTTTACATAGTTTATATGTATGTTGAATTTCATCCATATGCATTTATATTTCGTATGCTTAGACAACTTATTTTGATGTATCTAGTTCATGTATTTAAGTTTTATTTTTATCAAAACTTATTTTGATTTTTATTGTCAAAAATAAGTATTTATTATTTACTATGTGTATCAGATTCTATCCATATACACTATGTTTTAAATGTGTTTTAATATCTTTTTTTTGTACTTGTGCAAGTTTATAGAAAAAAGTGGTCGACCGACAGGCCAATCTGGCCAGTTTTCATAGCCTAATTACTAGTTTTTTCTGGGCTATATATAATGGGTTTTTGGCCAGTTTTCAACAAGATTTCACAAGTGTTTTCAAGAGCCTATTCTCTTATCTTCCACAGAGTTTCTCAACAAGTTTTTGAAGCTTCATTTCCATATCAAAAGAGTTTTTCTAGAGTGATTCTCTTGAGTTTTCAATAGGATTTTCTTGAGTTTTTCACTTCCTCATCTATCTAGTTTTTCTCACACAAATTAGAGCTTTTCATTGCTATATCCAATCCTAATAGGATCCTTGTTGTGAGAGTGTTTGTTGGTGATTAAGAGAAGTGATCACCAAGGGTTCCAACCTTTGTTATTTTGAGGAGTTGTAGAGGTTGCGGCTTCGGTGAGCTTGCGGGTTCGCGTGTGTTGTTCTTGCGGGAACAAGTGAGGGACTTCCGGGTCCAAAAGTTCTTGAGAGAGCTTGTTGTGGTGTTGTGGCACCGAGTGATCTTGCGGGATCATTTTTAGTGAAAATCTTTCATTGAGGTGAAGGCGGGGACATAGAGCAAGTTTGCAATTGCTTATCTCTCTCTCAACTCACTTGTTCTTATATCTTGCATGCTTATTATATTTGTGCTCATCTATTACATACTTGATATTGCTTATGCTCCATAGATATACATACTTGAGATTGTTTGATATCTTGCATGCTCTTATTTCTTGTCTATCTTTACATGCTTGATATTGTATATATGCTCACACTCGTATTGGACCAAGAGAGCTATAGTTGCACCTCAACTCTTAATCTAGAGGAATCTTGAGGGAAAGTTCAAAGCCCTTCACCGGGAATTTTGCTTCACTATTTGGTTATACATTGTGTGATAGTTTTAGTTTGCATAATAAGTTTTTAATTCTACATTGTTTGTGATTTGATTAGCACATCACCTATTCACCCCCTCTAGGTGATTTACAAGTGGTATCAGAGCTTTCTCCTTGATTCGGGTCTAACAACCTAGAGTTAAAGATTCTTTGTTTGTTAATCACAATATTTGCATACACACACATGAATTTCATTGCACCTCCTATGTTTGATATTATTAACTTTCAATGTTAGAAAGTTAAGATGTCTATTTACCGCAAGGCCCTTGGTATTCATGTTTATCTTGCCACTATTAAAGAACCCTACTTTGTTAATGGCAAATATTTTGAGGCTAATCAAAAGCCTTTTATGCTTTAAAGTCAACCCTAATGACGAGTATTTATCTAGGATTTCTAACATTGATTCGAGTTTCTTAGTTTGGAACACTCTTATCACTCTTGGTGAACAAACGCCACATGACAAGGAGAGTGACTCAGATCAAAGATGTGATACTTTCAACATGTGCTATATGGTCCAAGGAGATAACCCCCTTGAGGCAAATTTCGATTCCGAGCTTAATGAAGATATGTCATATGATGAGCTTGCTTTGCTTCGTAAAATGCTTCTTAAAAAATATGATTTATTGAATGTTGAGAAAAATAGTTTGAAGAAAGAAAATGTTTCTTTATGAATGAAAATGATTTTTTGAAAAAGGAGAATGCTTCCTTGTCTTCAAAATCGGATGTTATTTTTGAAGGAAATAATTCATTGAAAAACTAAATTGATTCTATTTTAAAAGAAAAAGATTTTGTTTTAAAAGAAAAGGGGGATTTGTGTATTTCTTTCAATAGTCTTAAAAATAATTTTGATTCTCATTCTTGCCATATTTCTCATGCTACTATTCTATCATCTTCTATTGTAAAAAATGAGTTTCATATTTTGAAAAATAAAGATTGATTGTTTGAGCTCAAATTTGAGCAATTGTGTCTTTAATCATAGTAGATTGGAATCTATATTTCGCAAGAAATATATTTCACATGTTCATGCACATACCCCACGGCATACATCTCATGCATACCATGATCACACTTATTCCTTTATGTATGCTAGAGTGTACATATGTACACATTGTGGCCGCAAAGGCCATCTTGCAAAATTTTGCTTTAATGGATTAAATTCTTTAAATTTTGCAAATAAAAATGTTTGGGCTCCAGATGTTACTAACCCCCTGTGGATCCAAAAAGATATGGGTACAAAATCTCTACCACTGGTTTTTGATGTAGGTGTGGGCTCTCACAAAACGTGAGAGAATTGGAGCCTTGATAGTAGATGCAATCGGAGTTTGACGGACACATCATGGATGCATCGCTATCAAGGATTCTGGAGAGAGGAGCACCTTATTTTGGAGAAATGAATTGGCTACAGCGATATTGGTGACCATTTCATCCTCTATTTTTAAAAATATTTAAATGCTTATATGCTAGTGTAGTAACCTAAACTCAATCATATATTATTTTGTGCTTAATATTGAGTTGATTGGTTGTATGGTATGCATTTATTTTTGAAAAACTTTCTTCATGTTTTCAAATGGTTTTACATACCTATTTCTTTTGGTAAATTCATGTTTATATATGCTTTATTTTAAAACATATATTGATTTATTTGTTTATATTAAATGTTCATATGCAAATCTTATTAAAACTTGTATTATATATGTACAATTCTTGAGTTACACTTGTTCTTCATGCTATACATGTTTTATTTCTTTTGTGTACTCATTTTTTTATTTGATTATACATAGTATGTCCTAATTTTGATGATTCTTGCATGGTTATATGATATGTCATGTTGGGTGATTTCTCCAACCGGAATTGTACGTTTGCGAGTAAGGATTATGCAGCGGTCGTGAGTAGGCCGCATTCATGTGTTCCGGCAGCACTTGGTGAGTCTGAAAAATAGGACACGCTTCAAAAACATGGTTCGGTGCCTGACAGTATGAACAACCCAGATTGTGAATTGGTGGTGGGTTGATTTGATTGACATTGGCTGGCTCTTTTATTTCTAGAGCCTCTATTCTCCTCATCATGATCGCGATCTTAGCTTCAGCAACTATAGATGATCAAAGGATAGGAGCCCTTCTTTCGAAGCTATAAATTGTGATTTCCTTGGTTTTTCCGAAGCTGGTTCCCATTGCAGGATTTTCTCAGCTAGATCCTCAAATAAATCCCAACCCTGATTTTCATCCTTCTGCAAGACCCTCTCTGACACATGATTTATAACAGGGTTTTTCGTTTGATAATCCAAACCATCATAGAGAATCTGGCACTGACGCTATTTCTCTACACCATGACGAGGGCACTGAGCTAGGAGATTTTGAATCGCTCAAAGTATCTCCAAAATGGTTCGCTTTGTTCTTGCCTGAACTGCATGATTTTCTTTCTAATGAGGGCAGTTTTGTGGATTGGGTAAAATTTCTTCAAAAATCTCTTGACGAAATCATCCCACGTTGTAACTGAATTTATAGCCAAACTGTATAACCATTTTTTAGGTAGGTCCTTTAGGGAGAAGGGAATAAAACGTAACCTAACGGCATCGTCTCCTAGCTGGGAAATGCGCATCATGAGACATACTTCTTCAAATTCCCTAACAAAGAATTATGCATCCTCTGATTCTAAACCATGAAATTTTAGAAGAGTGTTGATGAATTGAGGCTTTAATTCAAAGTTATTTCCATTCGCCTCAGGAAGTTTTATACAAGATGGTAGTGAGGTTCTAATCGGGTAAAACCTGTCCTGTAGCGATGCCATCACCGGTTCTGGATGCAAGAGTAGAGAAGTGTTTCTGGTTAATCTGGAAGTTACAGGATCTCTCACTCACTCTTGCATACAGCACACCACAAACAACGTATAGACAACAAACAATCGAAAAGAATAAAAACAAACAAAAAGAAAGAGAAACAACCACCAAGCCTTAGTCTAAGGTACCTGGAGCTAGACGACTCCTAACTGGTCGATTCTCCGGGGGAGCTTGTTGCAGGAACTCGACTACAAGCTAATCGGTAAGGAAAGGGCAAAACTCGGTGGGAGGTGATCGAGCCAAACCTGCACATAAAAATACAGAAATTTAGAACAGTGCAAGGTCCTCAATTCTACCGTGTAGCCTAGGGCTAACGGGTCGTGATCCACAGGGAGGGACAGCGATGGAAGCGTTATGTAAGTTTCTTCTTTTAATTTACCAAAATTAGTTAATACTTATCTTCTCAGTTAATAAAAAGAAAATAAAAATGTTAAGTTAAGTTAAGAAGAAGATGATAGAAGAAGAGATGATGGTATCGTTGTTGTTTTATTTATAAAAGAAAAGAAACAAAAAAAAATAATAAAGAAAAGTGTGATGCAAAGATTAGAAATAAAAAATGCAAAGATTAGAAATAAAAAGAAAAAAAGAAGAATATTTACCTTTACTGTTGAACCATAAATGAAATTTACCTTCGCATCGAGTAAAGCAAAGTAGTATAAAAGAAGAAAGGAAAGAATGGCTTCGGCGAGATTGAGCACAATGAACCTCCATTGATTGTCACCTTCAATATAGGCTTCTTGAAGAAAAGATTACAATAGTGTCACTCTAAAATAACTCTTCCTCTCTTTTAATCATGCAACTCTCTCTAGCCTAAAAATAAAATAAAATAAAGAAAATAAAAATTACATTGAAGAAGAAAAGAAAAACCTAAACTAAAGCTCTTTCTGAAGTGGTGCCTTTCCTCTGAAGTGGTCCTCCTTTGAGGTGGTCCTCCTTTGAAGTGGTCCTCCTCCCCTTGCCTTTGAGATTGCAGGTATTTATAGAAGAAATGCAGAGATTAGAGGAGTATAAAGATAAGGAAAGCTGGCTTTTCTGAAATTTGAATCCTCCCCTTATCTCCATACTAGATTTATCCAGAATTCTGTTCTGCAGCTTGATGACGTGTTGAGTACTGAATATTGCTTAACAGATGATAGAATTAGAATGAGTGATCAACAGAAGAATTGTAGCCCTTTAAGTCTTCTTTCTGTAGAATTTTGAATCATCAGATTTGAGATTCGGTAGCAAAAGATATGATTAAAATGCTAAACTGTATTCAGTCTGATTTGCTCTGATCTTCAGCTGAACATTTGCCCAGATCCTTGATTTGTTCTAACTAGATCTGGGATCATCCTTAGCTAACCAAATAGATCCAGTTAAATCTGATTTTAACTGGTATTTATTTGGTTTAATCCTCTTTCTCTTCATTATTATCTTCTGCAAAATAAATATTTAAGACAAGGAAATTAGGAGATTTATTACACGATAAATGTAGGAATGTAATGAAAAGAATGTAAAATATGTGTACGATCACACCCCCACACTTATCTTTTGCTCGTCCTCGAGCAAAACAATAAAACTAAACTAAAAATTATTAGACCACTTTCGCAGGTCACGCGATTGCACTGAGCATGTGCAACAAGCCGTTAAACCTCTAGGTTTCCCCTAGAGGACGAGTTTTGTCTCGTGAGGGTTTTCAGCGGATTGCACCCACAAACCCATAAAGAAAGAGAAATAAAGAGTTAGTATTTTCGAAAACCATTTTGAAAGAGAAAAATATTTGAAATATTATTGTAAGATTTAAGTAATCTATAAGTTATAGGAAAATCGAATTTTTTCATTCCTAAACTTAGTCTCTATTCAAAAATTTGTTATCAATCAAGGTAAGGAGTCAAATTGTACTTCTCATCTAGTCTATTACTTTACCTTAAGTCATATGCACTTGTTACTGTGAAAATTTTGACTAAGGGTTCATTAACTCTAACTCTTATGCCTTATTTATTTATATATACATATATATATATATATATTTTGGTGGTATTATTCCTTAATTTAGGCTTTCTAATCTGCCCATGTAATGAGCCTTTAATCGATGACTCCCAAACCAGACGGTCTTAGGGCACCGGGTGAGAAAACACCCCTAAGAATTTATGAACTCGAGCAAACAAGGCCACAAAACTAAGAATTTTATTATATGGACCTTCTTTAGGCGTGAATACTTATGCTTTATTAGGCACAAATACCCAGCTTAATCAAAGGATTTTTTTTTCTTTCAAACTTATCTAATCATCTTTCGCGTAAATACTAAGGCTTGCTTAGGCCAAAGCACCTAGCTAATCAATAATTAGATTTGCTTATTTCTTTATTTTTCTTTTTCTTTTATATATATATTTTTTATAAGGCATAAGAATCTTTATTTTTGAATCCTAAGTGTATAAGTGTATGAGGTGTGCATACTTCATCAAGGTAAAGATCAAGACTAAATTACTTTGACAAATTATCTTCCTAACCCTAAAAATCAAACAAATAATCTTATTTTGACCAAGTATAAGAAATCCTAATTTGGATTTTCCTATTCCTTAAAATTAACTTAATTTCTTACAAAAAAAATATGTCAAAATATTGTTTCTGTTTTCAAAAAGTTTTTTTTTAAAAGTAAAGAAAGTGTTAGCTTTTTTTTCTTTCTTTTTTTTAATAAAAAGAAAAAACCTAAGTTATGTTAGACCCTCCCCCACACCTATCCCATGCATTGTCCTCAATGTAGGAATTAATGCATAGATGCATGAAAAAGAAGAAAGGGAAGGAAAATATTACCTTAAGGTAGTGGTTCCGGTAGAGGTCTGATTGGGCCAAGCGTTTCTGCCCAATGTAGATATTGTGAATTTTCATGAAACCCACCTTTCATCACCTCTTTCTTATTAATATTTTTATAATCCCCAACATGAACAGGATCATGCAAGATCCTAGCATGAATTTTTCCCGGTTATATGACCAGTCTTGGGATATCATCACAGAGTCATATTGATCTAAACCGTGGTCCAACAATGGAATGTGATTTTGTGGAATGGATGATTTGGGCTCAACAATGAAGGGAATAGAAATCGATATTGACTCGGGAATAAAACTCAAATCAAGTTTAGGTTCGAGAGTCGGAGTTGGTTCATGGATTTGGTCCAAATCATAGAATTCAAGTTCACATTTATTTTTCAATAATGAAATATGACTATCCAATATAGTTGGTTCATGTTCAAGCTCTATAGGGATAGGAATCAGTGTTGGCTTTAGAATTAAGTCTGAATCGGGTAAGGATACTGGAGTCAACATAGATTCAAAAAGTGGAACTGAATCACAATATTGAGAATCGGTATCACATTCATCTTCAAGTTCAATCTCATTGAAATAAAAACTTGCCAATTTATCAATGGGTTGATATTGGTCAAGTCCAAAGTTTTGTGGTGAAATCGAATCTTGGTTAAAATCTCTAAGATACCATGATTCTTCGTCAATATGGCTAGGAGAATCAGGAGTGGTTGAAAATATGTTAGGTAGAGTTTCCTCATTCCTATCATTAATTGTTTTAACCAAATGACTCACTTTTGCTTCTAGCCTATTAAGAGATTGGAGACGATCCATTTGGGATTGAACACAATTATTTTGGGACTGAATCATGAATTCCATATTCTTTTCTAAGTCAACAGGTTCTTCTTGTTGTGGATGGACTTGGAAACTAGAGTAAGGATCTTGGATTTGGGAATTGTTTGGGAGAATTGAGTCCGCTATGATTTGTACTTGTCGGGTGGACTCAAGAAAGGCTTCAAAAGTCTTTTCTAAAGAAGATTTCTCTTCCATAGGTTGGTCTTGGTATGAAGCGATTTGTTGGTAAGGTTGTTGATAGTAAGACTTAGGGAGTTGTATCCCCACTGACTCGGTGGATAGTGGTGATGATTGTCCCATTCTTGTTCATAATACTGGGATTGGGGCATATTATGATTCAGATAAGACCAATCTGGCATACTTGATTGGTTAGAGTTATGTAATGCCGGGTTGGTAATATCTGAACTGAAAGAGGTTGGGGTGAAATATGGATTTGAGTTATAATCAGAATAATTGTAATTATAATCTATTTTCACAAGAACAAACAAAAACAAACAAATAACAAACAAGAAAAAAAAAAAAAAATCTAGCCTGTGTTAGGGTAGAGCTTAGACTTAGACGACTCCTAACTGGTTAGACTGTCCATAGGAGGTATAATACAGACTTTGACCACAAGCTAATCAGCCAGGTCAGGGCAAAGTTGGTGGGAGGTTATCCCTTAATCCCCTTCCTAGACACTGATTTGGCAGGAGTCAAATTCCAATATCTTTCCCCCTTAGGATAATCTCCTAATTGAGTCTGAGATGTCCCTAGGGCCAACGTCTACTTATTTTTAGTTAGGCTTGGGTTAGTGAGTGAGGAGATTGTTTGTGGGCTAAGAGAGGGTAATGACTTCCCCACCTTATCTTGTTTATAGGACAAGCCCTTAAGATTGATTTAGTGCAGTGTACAAGAAAAGCAACACTTAAGCAATGTAAACAATCTAAAAGTGTTCTTATACTAGATGCTATGCACACGCACCTTTGCTCCAGCACTCTTCAACAGTAAATAGAAAATGTAATGAAATAGACGCGTGCCTAAATGCAAAGTCTAAATCATTTTAGCATTTACAATCAACTTTTTACTGTTGTATTAGAAATATATATACAGTGAGTCAAACAAGGAGATAAATGCTACAGAAATTCAGATTTTCAATTCAGCCAACCTGCAAAAATACAGGTTAGTAGTTCACTCAGTTTTGCCACTGGAATGCAGTAAATCTGAGGGCTTCTTGGCTCTGCTTTCTTGAGCAGAGTCCAAAGCCACTTATGTGTCCACTGCAGCAAGGATTCCTTGTTATTAAATCTGTACAAAAAAAAACAAAGAAGAAAGTTAACCAAAAATGTAAACTTTAAAGAGAATTACTTACCGTCCCTCCCCAGCAACGGCGCCAAAATTTTGATCGAGCCAAACCTGCACATAAAATATAGAAATTTAGAACAGTGCAAGGTCCTCAATTCTACCGTGTAGCCTAGGGCTAACGGGTCGTGATCCACAGGGAGGGACAGCGATGGAAGCGTTATGTAAGTTTCTTCTTTTAATTTACCAAAATTAGTTAATACTTATCTTCTCAGTTAATAAAAGAAAATAAAAATGTTAAGTTAAGTTAAGAAGAAGATGATAGAAGAAGAGATGATGGTATCGTTGTTGTTTTATTTATAAAAGAAAAGAAACAAAAAAAAAATTAAAGAAAAGTGTGATGCAAAGATTAGAAATAAAAAATGCAAAGATTAGAAATAAAAGAAAAAAAGAAGAATATTTACCTTTACTGTTGAACCATAAATGAAATTTACCTTCGCATTGAGTAAAGCAAAGTAGTATAAAAGAAGAAAGGAAAGAATGGCTTCGGCGAGATTGAGCACAATGAACCTCCATTGATTGTCACCTTCAATATAGGCTTCTTGAAGAAAAGATTACAATAGTGTCACTCTAAAATAACTCTTCCTCTCTTTTAATCATGCAACTCTCTCTAGCCTAAAAATAAAATAAAATAAAGAAAATAAAAATTACATTGAAGAAGAAAAGAAAAACCTAAACTAAAGCTCTTTCTGAAGTGGTGCCTTTCCTCTGAAGTGGTCCTCCTTTGAGGTGGTCCTCCTTTGAAGTGGTCCTCCTTTGAAGTGGTCCTCCTCCCCTTACCTTTGAGATTGCAGGTATTTATAGAAGAAATGCAGAGATTAGAGGAGTATAAAGATAAGGAAAGCTGGCTTTTCTGAAATTTGAATCCTCCCCTTATCTCCATACTAGATTTATCCAGAATTCTGTTCTGCAGCTTGATGACGTGTTGAGTACTGAATATTGCTTAACAGATGATAGAATTAGAATGAGTGATCAACAGAAGAATTGTAGCCCTTTAAGTCTTCTTTCTGTAGAATCTTGAATCATCAGATTTGAGATTTGATAGCAAAAGATATGATTAAAATGCTAAACTGTATCCAGTCTGATTTGCTCTGATCTTCAGCTGAACATTTGCCCAGATCTTTGATTTGTTCTAACTAGATCTGGGATCATCCTTAGCTAACCAAATAGATCCAGTTAAATCTGATTTTAACTGGTATTTATTTAGTTTAATCCTCTTTCTCTTTATTATTATCTTCTGCAAAATAAATATTTAAGACAAGGAAATTAGGAGATTTATTACACGATAAATGTAGGAATGTAATGAAAAGAATGTAAAATATGTGTACGATCAGGAGGTATCCGGGCGTGAGCCACAGGCCTAATTACGCCAAACCACGGAGCTTTCGAGGCTTTATCTCTCAATCCTCATTCCTTAGACACCGATTTTGCAGGAGTATAGTTCTTGCAATTCCCACCCTCAGTTAATCTCTTAGTGAGTCCTAGACGTTCCTAGGGCCAGCGTCTATCAATTTTTAGTTAAGGCTTGGGTTGTGTGAGTGCACTTGGAGATGGTTTTTGAGCTAAGAAAGGGTGATGAAATTCCCACCTTATCTTGTTTATTTGGGGTTTTGCCCTTAATGTCAATTGTGTAAGTGTACAGTTTATTCACAATAAGATAACACTCAAAGCGATAAATCACTCCAAAATGTTGGTCCTATTCTATATGAATGCCCACGTACCTTTCTCCAGCACTCTTCAACATAAATTGAAATGAATTGAAATTGACACGTGTTCTAAATGCAAGAGTCTAATTAGATTTTCAATTTAGTAACAAATGGATTTTTGTTGAATTATTACAAGTGTAAAGGTGAAGCATACAAATGAACTAAAAATTTGAGAAAACAATTTGAGCGATTTTCGGCAATCCTTCAAAAGATATTTTGTTAGTACTTCAATCGGAGAAATTCGTTTTTACACAAATTTCCCGAGGGCAAATGAATTCCTCGTGCAATGGTCTTCGGCCACCAATCTTGCTTCTCATAGTAGTTAGCTCCTTGTTACTTCTCCTACACACAAAAACAAAGAAGAATCTTTAGTGTTGAACAATAAAGTCGTTCCCTCCCCGGCAACAGCGCCAAAATTTGATCGGCAAAAAGCATGCAAAAATATAATTAAAGAAGAGTGGGTCGATGTTATTGCTTTTGCGATTCTTCCATACTAGCAAAGTGGCTATACGAGTCATATCCACAAGGAGAGAGAGCGATGAAAGCTTTGATGTGGCTTTGTTGTTCAAAGTAAAGAAAAAGATTTTTATTTCAAATAAAAAATTGAATTGAAAACAAGTGTTGTTTCAAGTATTGTTTGAATTGGTTTGTTGGTTTGTAAAAGTGGATTTTCTTAATGATAAAAACGCATGGCTAACTTTCTACCAAGTGCTCCTACTAATCTCTAACTTCTTGAAGATGTAGCCTCACAATGGATCATAAGCAAGCATAACCCTTATGCATAGGAACTATTCACGTTGAAAATCGAATGAAAGTTCTTCCTTTAACTTAGCTTTACACGGTAAAAACTTGAACATTCTCTTATCAAGATCCAATTGAAGGCGAGAATAGGGAAGAAACAAGTGTACAAATGGTATCAATAAAGATTAATAAGAATACCTCTAACTTATAAAAACAAGTAAAGTTTACAATCTATAAATCATCAAAAACTCGTTAAGCATGAAATATAAGAAAGGGAATACTTTTAAGTAAGTTAGATTTAAAACCCTCATCTTAAGATGTCATAGCTCTCATTTGCACAAGGCTTGTTTGACATTATTGACTCATTTGGTTATCAATCAAGTTGTTAGAGATTAGTGAGTTAGTAGTTAGTTAGCCATGTAATGAAAGAGTTAGTTAGACATAAGTAAAAAAGAAAATAATAAGAGAGAAGTAAAGAGAAGGAGTATTACACTAAAATAAGAAAGTAAAGGCAAAAGAAAACACCAAGTAAATGGAAAGAAGAAAGAGAAGTATTACTTGTATAAGATTGTCACCTTCAAATACAATTTGTACACACTCTCTCTCTTTCACTCTTAATGGCTAAACTAACTAGAAGAAGGAGAATACATAAAAACAACTACAATCCTAGAAACAAAGTAACAATACAACTCTAAACTCTGGACATCTCCCTGAAGAACCCCCAAAGGGGGGTATTTATAGGTACCAGGGGAAAGGGGGCCAGGGGCAACCCCTAACCCGAGGCACTAGTACGGCCGCGCCAGTACGGCCGCGGAAACGCGGCCAGAGTCATATTTTCGCGGCTATACTAGGGCGGCACGCGCAGTGTGCGCGCCGCCTGCTGCGTGCAGTCGCTTCAGTCCCCTGTCAGCTGGATCTCCTGGATTTCTGATTTGATCCCCTGGTCTGACAGAATCACCCCCTAAAGTCAATGGCTACTTTGTAGGCCTTTAATCACTCATTAAATGGTGATTTAGAATCTTCTTCTTCATTGCACACCACGGACCTAGGATCACATAAGCAAACCATTATTAGCAGTACTTTATATAAGATAAATGTGCAGATATGATAAAAATTATGCAAAATTAGAGACTAATCACTCCCCAACACTTATCTTTTTGCTCGTCCCGAGCAAAACAAAAACAAGAGAATTATTATACCACTTTCGCAGGTGATGCGATTGCACTGAGTATTTGCAACAAGCCTTTAAACCTCTAGGTTTCCCCTAGAGGAGGAGTGTTGTCTCCTGAGGGTTTTGCAGCGGATTGCACCCACAAAATCCAATAAATGAAGAACAATGTTAGTTGTCAGCAAACCTTCTTTAAGAAAAAGAACTTTCAATCATCTAAGTAAAAATGACCGAATGATGTAAGAATTAAGTTTAACCCTCATAAGTTCTCCTATACTTTGTCCTTCATAAAAGAAGAAATTATAATTTTTCTTTGAATTTAGAAATGATCTTGTACTTCTAACTCATTCTGTTATTTTGCTTTAGATAGATATGCATAATGTGTAAGTGTGATGTGCTTGGGATTTCTCAACTCAACTTTGAATGTTATTTAATTTTATTAATGTTTATCTAGATGTTTATTCTTGGTTTCTTTAGGCTTTCTATTTTACTCATGTAACACATATCAAATCGATGACTCCCAAACCAGATGGTTTTAGGACACCAGGTGGAATAACACCCCTCAGGTCAAATATGCAAGTAAAGTAGGCCACGAAATCAAGATTTACTTATATATATATATATATATATATATATATATATATATATATATATATATATATATATATATATATTGGCGTGAGTAATCATGCTTTTTGAGGCACAATTATCCAGCTTCTTTTTTTTTTCAAAGGTGTGTCTCTAAATCCCAAGCGTGTGTGTGTAGTTTATGCATATTCTACTAAGGCTAAATAAAAGGTATGAGTTATTTTTCTTGTCCTCCTAACTCTTAGTCAAACCAATGTTTCTTTTTTATTTAGGCTAAAATAAAGATTTCTTAATAAGGTTCCCTTAATTCTTACAACCTTTTGGCCTTTTTATAAAGTATAAAAATTCTTTTTTCGTTCAGGAGGATTTTTTTAATAATAAAAGAAAAAGAAAGAATGTTAGCACCCCCCACACCTATCAAATGTATTGTCCTCAATGCTAGTTATGTAAATGCAAATGCAATAAATAGGGAAAGAAAGATATCACCGTCTCCGTCGACTCGGGCCGACCAAGTGCGAATAGACTAAGGGAGAGGGAGAAGAGAGTAGAAAGAAATGTCCAAAAAAGGGTAAGTATAAGGGGCGAGCATATAAACAATAAGTATAAAGAACCCTTAAAAATAATTTTTTTTGTTTTTTTGTTTTTTTTTTTTGGGTGGTGTGTGAATGGCTATGGTCGGTGTATGACGGAGCGAAAAGACTCATCACAATTTCAGCCTGGGACGCGGGCTCAGTGGTCAAAAATAGCTTCAGTCTTTTCCCATTCATTTTGAATTTCATATTACTCTTAGGATCAACAATAATCACAGCACCATGTGGGAAGACGGTGCGCACAATGAATGGTCCAGACCAACGAGTTTTCAGCTTCCCCGCGAAAATGTGAAGCCTCGAGTTGTATAGTAGAAACTTGTCTCCCGGGGCAAAGTTTTTCTGGTTGATGATCTGGTCATGAAAAATTTTAGTTCTGCTTTTCGTAATCCGTGCGTTCTCATAAGCCTCATTTTGTATCTCCTCCAACTCTGAGATCTGCAATCTTCTTAATTCACCAGCTTTGGTCAGATCGAAGTTGAGTTGCTTAATATCCTATAGGACTCGGTGTTCTAACTTACTGGCAGATGACTGGATTTTTCAAATACGATTATATAAGGAGACATCCCTAGGACCGTCTTAAAAGCAGTTCGGTAAGCCCATAATGTATCGTTTAGCTTGACCGACCATTCCTTTCGATTTTGTCCAACAGTCTTTTCCAAAATGAGCTTGATTTGTCGATTTGTCACTTAGACTTACCCATTTGTTTGAGGATGATA
Organism: Agave tequilana; assembly: GCA_038442645.1. NCBI lineage: Eukaryota > Viridiplantae > Streptophyta > Magnoliopsida > Asparagales > Asparagaceae > Agave > Agave tequilana. Next base: position 34,110 of record JAVJIF010015772.1, read on the forward strand.
CGGAATGGATAACTTATGATCGATGGAATATTTTCACATCAGAGCTTCAAAAACTCTATTGCAGAAATGCGACCCTATATCACTAATTATCGCTCTGGGATTGCCAAAACGGGAGAAGATATTTTTCTTGAGAAATTTGACAACCACTTTTTTGTCATTGGTCTTCGTAGGCACAACTTCAACCTATTTAGAGATGTAATCCACTGCAACCAAGATGAACTGATTGCCGAATGAATTTGGGAATGGTCCCATGAAGTCAATGCTCCAAACATCAAAAATTTCGACTTCAAGAATCGGGTTTTGGGTCTCTTCTCGAGATTTTCTCAATTTTCTGACAATTTGCACATGACTTGCAAAAGTAGAATGAGTCTTTGAACAAAGTGGGTCAGTAAAACCCACTTTGTAAAACTTTCTCTGCGATTTTGCGGGGACCGAAGTGTCCTCCGCATGCAAGTTCATGGCAAAAACTAAGCACACTCCTCTGTTCCTCTTCTGGTATGCATCGTTAAATAATCTGGTCAGGACAATACTTAAAAAGATACGGCTCTTCCCAGAAGAAGTACCGTACTTGAGCAAAAAAACGACACTAGTCTTGCTTTGTCCAGCCAGCGGGTAATTGTCCAGTGGCCAGGTAATTGACTATATCCGCATACCATGGTTCCTTGAAAATAGCCAGGTTGTGCTCATCTGGGAAATCCTCATTGATCGGAGCTTGGATGTAGATGATCAGCTACCACATTTTTTATACCTCTTTTATCCCAAATTTTTAGGTCAAATTATTGAAGCAGAAGGATCCACCGAATCAATCGGGCTTTTGCTTCCTTCTTAGTCATGAGGTATTTCAATGCCGAGTGATCCGTGAAAATCACCGTCTTCGATCCTAACAAATAGAGGCAAAATTTTTCTAACGCAAAGACAACAGTCAAGAATTCCTTCTCGGTCATTGTATAATTCTGTTGGGCGTCATTCAGGGTCCTACTCGAGTAGTAGATCACGTGCTGCCTATTGTCGATGCGCTATCCAAGAACAACGCCGATTGTAAAATCGGAGGCATCACACATGATTTCAAACAGTTGTGCCCAATCTGGAGCAAAAATAACAGGCATAGATACAAGGTCTTGCTTAACATTCTCCCATTATTTGAAACATATTTCGTTAAAATCAAAGGGCACGTCCTTTGCGAGCAAGTTGGTTAAGGGCCTAGCGATTTTGCTAAAATCCTTAATGAACCGTCAGTAGAACCCAGCATGCCCTAGAAAGGATCTGATATCCTTGATGGTTTTGGGTGGTGAAAGCTTAGCAATCGCTTCTATTTTTACCTTGTCCACTTCAATGCCTCTCCTTGAAATCTCATGGCCTAAGACAATCCCCTGTCTCACTATGAAGTGACATTTCTTCCAGTTCAGAGTTAGATTCTTCTCCTTACATCTTTGCAGATTTAACTCTAGATGATGAAGACATTGATCAAATGAATCTCCATAGATGGAGAAGTCATCCATAAAAATCTCAAGAAAACGTTCCACCATGTCGGAGAACAAACTAAGCATGCACCGTTGGAATGTCGCGGAGCGTTGCATAATCCAAAGGGCATGCGTCGGTGGCGAAGGTTCCGAATGGGCAGGTGAACGTAGTATTCTCCTGGTCTTCTGCAGCAATAGGGATCTGATTGTATCCCGAGTACCCATCCAAGAAACAATAGTACTCATGTCCAGCCAGGTGTTCAAGCATTTGGTCGATGAAGGGTAGCGGAAAGTGGTGTTCACAAGTGGCCGCATTTAACTTTCTATAGTCATTATAAACACGAACCTTGGTAGGCAGTCTCGTTTGTACCAACTCTTTCTGCTCATTCTCTACCATTGTAAAACCTGCTTTCTTGGAGACCATATGAACTGGGCTAACCCATTGGCTATCAGAAATGGGATAAATGACCTCATTATCTAATAGTTTCAAAATTTCTGTTTTTATAGCCTCTTGCATGAGTGGGTTAAGCCTACGCTGTGGGTCCCTCCTAGGAACTGCTTCATCGGTTAAGTGAATTTGATGTTGAACTATTGCTGGACTAATCCCCTTGATATCTTTTAATGTCCATCCAATTGCTTCACTATTTCTCTTCAGAATAGACATCAAGCTGTCCTCTTGTTGCTCAGTCAGATGGGATGCTATGATGACTGGCAGGGTTTTTCTTCCACCCAAGTAGGCGTACTTGAGGTGTTCAGATAAGGCTTTTAACTCTAAGGAAGGAGTTGATTCATTGGAGGTGATATCTGGAATTTCGGTCTTGTGATGGGGTACACTTGAGCTTGATGCCCAGTCGACTGCTGAGTTTATGATCTGATCCAGATTGAAATCCTCAGACTCCAGATCAAACTCACTCTCTGTTTCTTTCTCTATGCTTTCTTCATGCTCACTGGTCAAATTTTCAATGGAATTGACCTCAAAAGTCTGATCATTTATATCTCTGGGTTGTCTTCCAAGATTGAAGACATTGACTTCTTTCATCATGTCTCCAAAGGTCAATCACATGGACCCGTTCCTACAGTTGATTATGGCATTGGCTATAGCAAGGAATGGACGCCCTAAGATGACCGGAATTTGAGACCGCGGATTTGACACAGCTTGGGTCCAGGTACAATGAAGTCAACGGGGTAGATGAAATCCCTGACCCAGATAAGGACATCTGTGATTTCCCCCATCGGGATTTTCACAAATCGGTCAGCTAACTGAATGGTGACTCGAGTTGGACTCAACTCGCCCAACCCAAGTTGCTGGTATACTGAGAGAGGTAGCAAGTTGATACTTGCTCCCAGGTCAAGGAGTGCTCTGCTAATTTCTGTTTGTCCTATGGTGCAAGAAATTGTAGGACATTCGGGATCTTTGTATTTCACCGGAATAGGACCGGACAGAATTTCGCTTATATTTGTTGCCAAGAACACTTTCTTGGGCACATTCGTCTTTCTCTTCTTCGTACACATATCCTTCAGAAACTTGGCATAGGTTGGGACTTGTTGGATAGCGTCAAGAAGAGGCACATTCAGTTTGACCTAATTAAACATCTCAAGTATTTTCTCCATGTGCATGTTCTTATTATTGTTCCTAAGCCTATTGGGAAGGGTGCTATAGGCTTATGAACTTGTTTAGCAGTTGTATCTTTGTCAGACGTTTTGGGAGCAGATTGGGAGGAGCTAGCAGATGTGGAGGCAGGAGCAGGATCAATGGGAGTAGGATTTTTCTGCTGGTAGACCTAGTTGTCCACGTTCTTTCCTGATCGAAGAGTATGAACAACATTGCAATGGCTGATCGAAGGATCCTGAATTTCACACGCTTGATTGGAGTTCTTAGGGTTAACTAGCGGCTGACTAGGTAAAGTACCCTTTGGTCTTTCACTTAGAGAGTTAGCTAATTGGCTCATCTGCATTTCTAATCTCGATATAGCCTGTGAATGGTTGATCAATGTTTATCCTTGATTTTGCATGAAGGCGGCTTGGGACTTCATAAAAGCTTCCATATTCTCTTCCAATTTACTGAATTTCTTTTCCATTGGTGAACTTTGGAAGGAGGAAGATGGAGCTTGACTGGGAAAGTTCGGTTGATGATTGGGATGGTGGAGAGTATTGGAGAAATTTGGCCTAGGGGAATTATTGTGGGCTCAAGAGAAATTTGGGTGATTTCTCCAACCGGGATTGTATGTTTGTGAGTAAGGATTATGCGGCGGCTGTGAGTAGGCCGCATTCATGTATTCTGGCGGCACTTGGTGACTCTGAAAAATAGGACATTTTTCAAAGACATGGTTCGGTGCCTGACAGTATAAACAACTTGGATTGTGAATTAGTGGTGGGTTGATTTGGTTGACATTGGCTGGCTCTTTTGTTTCTAGAGCCTCTAATCTCCTCATCAGGATCGTGATCTTAGCTTCAGTAGGTATGGATGATTCTAAGGATAGGAGCCCTCCTTTCGAAGCTATACATTGAATTCCTTGATTTTTCTGAGGCTGGCTCCCATTGCAGGATTTTCTCAGCTAGATCCTCAAACAAATTCCAACCCTGATTTTCATCCTTCTGCAAAAACCCTCTCTGACACATGATTTCTAACAGGATTTTCGTTTGATAATTCAAACCATCATAGAGAATCTGGCACTGACGCCATTTCTCTACACCGTGACGAGAGCACTGAGCTAGGAGATCTTTGAATCGCTCAAAGTATCTCCAAAATGGTTCGCTCTATTCTTGCCTGAACTGCATGACATTCTTTCTAATGAGGGCAGTTTTGTGGATTAGGCAAAATTTCTTCAAGAAGGTCTTGACGAAATCATCCCACGTTATAACTGAATTTAGAGTCAAATTGTACAACCATTTTTTAGGTATGTCCTTTAGGGAGAAGGTAATGAAACGTAACCTAACGGCATCGTCTCCTAACTGGGGAATGCGCATCATAAGACATACTTCTTCAAATTTCCTAACAAAGAAGTATGCATCCTCCGATTCTAAACTATGAAATTTTGGAAGAGTGTTGATGAATTGAGGCTTTAAATCAAAGTTATTTCCATTCGCCTCAGGAAGTTTTATACAAGATGGCAGTGAGGTTCTGATCGGGTAAAACCTGTCATGTAGCGATGCCATCACCAGTTCTGGATGTAAGGGTAGAGAAGTGTTTCTGGTTAATCTGAAAGTTACAAGATCTCTCACCCACTCTTGCATACAGCACACCACAAACAACGTTTAGATAACAAACAATCAAAAAGAATAAAAACAAACAAAAAGAAAGAGAAACAATCACCAAGCCTTAGTCTAAGGTATCTGGACCTGGACGACTCCTAACTGGTCGATTCTCTGAAGGAGGTTGTTGCAGGAACTCGACTACAAGCTAATCGGTCAGGAAAGGGCAAAACTCGGTGGGAGGTATCCGGGCGTGAGCCACGGGTCTTAATTACGCCAAACCACTTGACATTATTTGTCACGCCCCACTTCCCAAAATACGAGGAAACGGAGTCGCGACGATAGCCGGCGACGTATATACGCGAGGAAAACACCCCACGTATACACGCTAAGCCTAAATTAACCCGAAACAAGCTATAACCTGAAACTATAATGAATCATGTTTACTGTAATATTACATATAGGCATCCACGCATGATATCATATGAATCAAGAACTGGAATAACAACTGAAACTGATATATCGAGACTAAAGAAATAATAGAAAGATAAGAGAGATGAGAATACCAGAATCAGAGAGAGTCTAGCTCCTCGCGAAGTGCACGATCACACGAACACCTGAACAATAGAAACAAAACGTCCAATACCTGGACGTGCAAATCCAGGGTCGTCAGAAAGCGACCTGATGAGTGTGTGTGTAAAGAGGACTGCTCGTGCATATAAACAATGTGCATAAAATAATAACAGATAACTGCAAACACTAAATAACATGATAAATAAACAACTGAATAACAATAACATGAATAAGTATGCAGATAAAAGACAAGTAAAACAATTGTAAACAAACAACTGATGTCTAGATGTGTATCCTAGCAATATCACTAATCTGGTATATAAATCTGGTCATGGTTACAATCATATGTCTATCATAGTGATATATATGTACAATCAGGTGATTACAGTCAGTCACAATGCATTAATAGTTCATTATCATTTATTATGTTAGCGAACACCAATTGCCACCTGTAATAGACGCATCCCATACTACGCCTATTACACGTGTCAATCGATATCCTAAATTTATTGAAATTAATAGAAGAGACATTGTCCATGCTTTAGGTGGGTTCCGTACATACCCGAAACCACGGCCCAATCACCTGGCGCTGAATCAGGTCCTACCGCTAGGTAGTCAATAACAATAACAATACCAATGTGTCAATAACAATGACAATATGAACAATACGGGATGTCAGTCATCCCCCAGAACCCTGCAGTGGAACCGTATCTCGGCTGCGCAACCTGTATCCTAGGTCCACCCAAAATACAGACGTTGTCTCCTCCATCACTTTTCCCAATTCCAGTGTAAGTTGTCAATTTACATTATTATTTATAACAATCAATCTCCATGTTATTTCAATTACTGGGACGATACAGTACAGTAACAATATCAATATAACAATAACAATGTGAACAATATTACCGTGTAAACGGTAGAACAATGGAACAATGTATATGTTATGGTCTGACAATATTTTTCCAGTAATTTTCAATAACATGAAGTAATACAATAACAAGTCATATATCGTCTAATCGATGTACAATCCCATCTACCTGCACTACATATAACAATAGCCAATCTCAATAGTCATCATGAACCTAGCCTCAATAGTCATCCTGACCGTCAAATATCAATTCATGTCAAAGTAATCCGGTACAGTAACCCACAAGTTTAATGAATCAATAACCAGTTCTCTCATCATATCAATCTACTCTGATCCTCACGTCATCAATATATTCACATCTCAATAACCGAAATAATCAATGCTCTGACACATCTATTCAGATCTCCACACCCCAGTCTGATCAAAGTCATCACACACTCTCACTTCTATCAAGGTCAATCATAAGATCCCAAAACTCGGATAACATACCTAAAAATTCACCAGGTCAGGTCAATCCAATCAACTACTATTCCCCAAGCAATATGGAAGCTAAGATGCCTATATGTCTGAAAATCAACATCAACAAGATTTCAATACTCAAACGGTACAATCAGGGCTAAAACCGGAATTACTCATGACTATTAATCCAACTAACTCAATCATATCAAAACACTAATCAAGATCCAAAAAGAGTGTAAATCCCAGATCAACTCCAACTCTGAATAAGTCCACGAACCGATTCAAGCATCAACGTAAGATCACATCTAATATGACCTCAAATACCCGAATAAATTCTTAACTGAATTATCACCGAATCACCGAATAAGGAATATCACGTGCGATAATTGTTCAGATAAAATATAGATCTTAAACCGTAATCACAAACTCATCCAACATAAGATCAATCAAGTATACAGTCCAAGCTCTTATACAATTAGTCTCAGTCTGAAACGGTAATCATCTATTCATGAAATGATATAACTCTAATATTTCAATGTCCAAATATCAGATCCATATACATCAGATGCTCAAATATAAACTAGTCTATCCAATCAATAGATTGAGTCAAGTTACAGTTTAAGGTGTATCAATACTAAGCCTAAGCCAACAACAGGAAACTACCAACACATAAAATGACATTGATATAAGCTCCTATCGACTATGTAATTAAAGTGAACAATCATATATGTCTCATGAAGTAGTATAAGAAATCAAACTGGTAAAACATAAAAGAAAGTCACATGAAATGATAAGTGTAACATGTAAAGCATACCGACAACGGTAAATGCACAAGAACGAACACTCACATGAAATGAAGCAGTTTTGGAACCGAATCGCCGTCTGGTCTTCACTGCACGAACCGGTACTAATCTATGGATCATCCCATGGATCGGTCTTCGAATTGCCTGTGCATCGGGTCCACAACGAGCACGAATTTGGATCGGATCCGGGTTTCCTGCAACAGTCCGGATCTCACAAAATGAATTCAAAACACTGCAACACGCAACCAAACACATGAACTAATATAAACATACTCTCGTACACGTACACATTCAACAATATACACGCATACACATATGTGTACACCCACATATATACGTATACAAGTATACACATACACCAACATACATGCATACATATCTAAATTAATAAATACCTACTATTAACTATAAACACCTAAACATTAATTAATTCACACTCATGCATTCATATACATCATGCATACACATGCATGCATGTCACCACTCACGCACACACCAACACACATTTATATAAACTTCTCAATTATTACAAGATTGCCCTTATACACATATATAACACTAACCTCAGGGCAACTTGCGGCGCACCGACAGAGGCTCTGTCGCAGGCGTCGGGGACCGCGGAGGGTGTCGTTGAATAGAGCATCTCGCCGTGAAGGGCGTGGGTGCGTTCGCACTCGCCTACGGTGATCCACGGCGATCCACGGAGAGCCGGAAAATGGCTCGGAAGAAGATGTCTCCCACGCACAAGAATTTCCCACACTTACATACAACAGTACACACCCTTCATAACACCACACACATTTACGAATAATACTGTCGCACACTCACACATTCATGCATGCATAAATATATAAATAATTACCAATGCACACATACCTTCACATAATAATTCATGCACTACACTTTAATTAAAACACAGCCCCACATAACATTACAGAATACACAAATATTAATACACTACCTAAACATTTACAGAGAGGGGGAGAGAGTCTCACCCACGGCCAAGGAGGAGAGGTTCGATGCGGCGGAGGAGGCGGAGGCCGCGGACAATATCAGTGACTCGACGGAGTGCTCGCGGATAAGATCGGGTTACCGTAGAGTATCACGGCGGAATGCGCAATGGCCGGCCATGGGGTGATTGGCTCGGCAACATGGTGTTGCACAGGAGGTGAAACAGGCTGTGGGTGAGGGGAAGACGGCCAAGGTTCAGTAGGCCATGGGAGAGGCTATCTCGGCTGCCAAGAGAAGGATGGAGGGCTCACGAAATGCCATGGCGGGGGCTTGTGCAGTGTCGTGCTCGCCGGAGGGGTTGCGTGGTGTGCCAAGGCCTGGAGGTAGCCATGCTTGGTGTGCCCGCATTGAGATGACGGGGCTGCCGCAGAGTGGCTCCAGCGCATGGTGGAGGAGAGGAGGCTCGATAGAAAAATAGGAGTTGTGATGATGCTCAGCCAAGGTGGTTATGTACGGAGGTTAGGCAGATGTGCAGAGACTGGTGTCAGCATAGTCAAAGGAGAAGAGATGAAGATGGTGCTCACGGTTGTCCACGTCGGAGACGCTCGGAGATGAGAAGAGGAGAGGAAGAGCACAGTTGCAGTTGCCATGGAGAGATGGTGGACGTGGGCGCTCGCGGGCGAGGAGGATATCTCCATGGGGGCACGCGGGTACGCAAGCCAGAGGGGTGGCTGGGAGATGTTCTCAGTTGGAGGGAGGGGATCTGCAGGTTGGGAAGGGAAGAGAAAAGGAAGGGATTAGTTTTAGCATAAGAGAGATTTGTTAGGTTTAAGATTTGGTTAGTTATGATAGGAATTGGATTTAGGTTTGGGATTTTGTTGTTAGGATTAGGATTAGGTTTTGATCAAGATTAAAGGGTATGGGTTAGGAATCAAGGAAATAAGAAATGGGTATAGGCTAACGGGTCCAAGAACAAAAGGAGTATGGGAGAAATCAAGGAGGAAAAATAATAGTACAAACACAATAAATATTTAAAAAAATAAATAAAAATAAAAATACAGTATTATTTACTTAGGAATATTACACTATTGACTCATTTGAGTTATCAATCAAGTTGTTAGAGATTAGTGGGTTAGTAGTTAGTTCGCCATGCAATGAAAGAGTTAGTTAGACATGAGTAAGAAAAGAAAACAACAAGAGAGAAGTAAAGAGAAGGAATTTTACACTAAAATAAGAAAGTAAAGGCAAATGAAATTACCAAGTAAATGGAAAGAAGAAAGAGAAGTATTACTTGTATAAGCTTGTCACCTTCAAATACAATTTGTACACACTCTCTCATAAGCTTGTCACCTTCAAATACAATTTGTACACACTCTCTCTCTCTCTTTCACTCTTAATGGTTAAACTAATTAGAAGAAGAAGACATAAAAACAACTACAATCCTAGAAACAAAGTAACAATACAACTCTAAACTCTGGATATCTCCCTGAAGAACCCCCAAATAGGGGTATTTATAGGCACCAGGGGAAAGGGGGCCAGGGGCGACCCCTGGCCCAAAGCACTGGCGCGGCCGCGCCAGTACAGCCACGGAAACGCGACCAGAGCCCCGTTTCTGTGGCTGTACCAGGGCGGCGCGCGCGGCGCCGCATCAGTCCCCTGTCAGCTAGATCTCCTGAATTTCTGATTTGATCCCCTGGTCTGACAGAATCACTCTTAAAGTCAATGGCTACTTTGTAGGCCTTTAATCACCCATTAAATGGTGATTTAGGGTCTTATTCTTCATTGCACACCATTGACTTAGGATCACATAAGCAAACCATTATTAGCAGTATTTTATATAAGATAAATGTGCAGATGTGATAAAAATTATGCAAAATTAGAGACTAATCAGGTTTCATATTTGAATGATTTTTAACTAATTTTTAAAATTATTTTAAATTAGTTCTTTATTCTTCACTTAGTAGTGTTTTCTATCTAGCTATACTATTTTTAAAACCTTATTTTTGAAAACTTCTATTCTTAGAAGGCGGTTGGTTGAGTGATCATACCTTGTGTGCCTTAATGAGTATTTTTTTTAACTTATGCATAATAGGGTGGATGATATGAGTTATACACAGAATTCCTATGTTATTTCATTTTTTTATACTCATTCAAGTTTTTCTATATATGTATGCGTTAAATTTCAAGTGGTATTTTCATTGACATACATACATATATATGATAAATTGTGATTATTTTATATTAATTATACATATTTTATAGCACAAATTGATTTCATACTAAGCTTGATTTTACTTCAAAATATTTGCTTTTGTTTCCAATAAGCTTATGCATTAGTTTTGTGATTGTTTCAAAAGAGAGAAAGTTCTTTGACTTAAAATAATTTCATGTTTATAAGATAATATTTATGTCTATCTACTAGTATATTTTCTATCGGTTTATCAAAAAAAAAATATCTTGTTTTGCTTTCAAGTGTATCAAAATTGTTTAATTGATTTCCTGTTGTATCAAAATTTGTTTTGTTAATTACAAGTGGTATCAAAATTTATTTTAATTGATTTTCAATATTTGTTTTGACATGTATTGCTTATATGCAAGAGAAACTTAACATCTCCTCTATATATAGATTCATGATAAGTATAGTATATATAGAAGAGCTTGATCTCTTTTCTTTATGTGGTACACGTGTGTTAGGGGAGCTTAACATCTCCATCTATACATTGTATATTATGTTTATGGGTTAGGGTTTAGTCATCTTTTTCTTCATGTAATGCATATATGCAGGGAGAGTTAACTTTATAGTCTCTCCTCTTCATGGATTTATATCGCATATACATTTATCTTATTTTTTTTACCCCTTTATTGATGAATTGGTAAAAAAGGGAAGAGAAATTTAGAGTTTATTTATGCATGCTATGTTTTTATTTATGCATATATGTTTATTTTTATTTAGTTTATGAGATTCATTAAATATCTATATATTTTATGCTATGCATGAGTTAAGGAGAGTTTCTATGAAGCATATCTTTAATTCATGCAAATATAACTCTATGAGTTTTGTCATCATCAAAAAGGGGAGATTGTTGGCCCAAAGGCCTATCACTCGAGTTTTGATGATGATTAACTCATATAGTTATAGCACTAATGATCTTGTGTTTATTAAGTTTTAGATATTCAATCAAGATCTTAGTCAGTGCTTAGCTTGAATAAAAGATTCGAAGTCAAGTTTTGAGGCTATTACATGTTGATTCAAGAGCTCGCGCTTCAAGATAGCATCAAGTACTCAAAGAGGAGTCGAGCTCATGGATCAAGTTTGGATCAAGTCGAGATGGATAAGAAGATTTTCAAGAGAAGATTTTTAAGAAGACTTGAGTCTAAATTTATAAGTTTAAGATTTTTGTTTTAGGATAAAATATAAAGGATAGATTAGTTGTGAATTTCTCAAGCTCATACACACACAAAATATATATATTATCTTTCATGTTAAATAGTTTTAGTATTTCGTTTAACAGTTTTGATTTTAAGTTTCAAGAATACATCTTTCGATTTCATGAATAGATTTAATCAAAATAAGTTTATGGTTTATATGTATTTTGGAGTTCATCCATATGCATTTATGCTTCATATGCTTAGATAACTTATTTTGATGTATCTAGTTCATGTATTTAAGTTTTATTTTTATCAAAACTTATTTTAATTTTTATTGTTAAAAACAAGTATATATCATTTACTATGTATATTGGATTCTATCCATATACACTATGCTTCAAATGTGTTTTAATATCTTATTTTTGTATTTATACAAGTTTATAGAAAAATCAGATTTTCATTTTGAAGTTTGATTTTTGGAAAAATACCGTTTTTGTTTTGAGCTTCAATTTCTTTACCTCAAAAATAGTTCATTTGTTTGTAATATGTGTTGATTTTTTATCACACATATTTGTGCTACATTGTATTTACATGAACTTATTTTTATGAAATTTATGGAGATTTATTGGTATTTAAAATGAATTTAAAAAGATGTTCAAATGTGGCTTTGGGCTGCTTGCGGTCGACCGACCGGTCGACATAAGTCTGAGCCGGTCGACCGACGTGCACAAGTGCACAAGCCCTATGGACGGTCGACCGACCCATGAGAGCCTGTGTTTACAGAGCTCTCGGATTTGGCTCGACCGATCGCGCGGTCGACCGACAAAAAGTTGTGACTCTCTGTAGTTGGGTGCGGTCGACCGGGCGATCGACCGGCAACCCCAACGGTCAAAATTTGACCATTGTCCGGTCGACCGGGCGGTCGATCGACAAGCCAATCTGGCTAGTTTTCAAAGCCCAACAACTAGTTTTTTTGGGCTATATATAAATGAGTTTTTGGCCAGTTTTCAACAAGATTTTCACAAGTGTTTTGAAGAGCTTATTTTCCTATCTTCCACATAGTTTCTCAACAAGTTTTTTGGATCTTGATTAGTCTCTAAAACTGCATATTTCATACCACATCTTCACATTTATTTAATATTAAATTATGCTAATAATACCTCTCTTGTATGTTTCTAGGTCCATGGTGTGCAATGAAGAAGAAGACCCAAAATCACCATTTAATTGGTGATTAAAGGCATATAAAGATAGCCATTGACCAAGGGGTGATTCTGTCAAAATCAGGGACCCAAAACCCAAAACCGGGACATGCAGTCGACAGGGGGCGACAGGACAGCGCGCGGCAGGCGGTCGCGCGCGCACGGCTGTACTATGTTCGCGGAAACGCGGCCATACGAGCGCGGCCGTGCCCGTACTTTGGGCCAGGGTTTGCCCCCTGGCCCCCCGTCCCCTTGGTGCCTATAAATATCCCATGGGCTTTTGCAGAGAGATATCCAGAGAGTACTGTAGTTTTAGGATAGTTTTCTTCTCCATGTTGTAGTTTAGGGTAGTTTAGATTAGTTGTTCTTCTTCTTCCACCTTTGTATTTTATTTCTTATAGATCTTGTAATAGGAGAGAGAGTGATACATGAGTGGAAAGCAAGAGTGCTTGTAATAGAAGGTGACAATCTATGAAAGGTGCTCCCTTTATCTCTCCTTGTTTTCTTCTCTCTAACTCTTTTTACATGTTTAGCTAATTTTCTCTCATGGCAACTAACTACTAACCACTAACTTGCTAACTTCTTACTTGATAATCTACATGAATCTAATAGCCTCTACTTGGTCTTGCTCTTGCAAGAGCCATTGATGGCTCATGATGATGGATCTAACACTCTAACTTCCTAACTCTCTAACAAGCTAACGTTACTTTATTCCATGCTTACTTTTAGTTTTGATGGTTTAAGTGTAGCTTGCACTTGTTTTGTTGAGTTGGGATGTGATGAGTTACGTATGGGTCATGCTTTGAAACGCTCTTGAACTAAGTACTAGTGATTGCTAAGGATACATGTGAGGCAACTATCACTAAGAGGTTAGCATGTTGGTGGAGTCATTAGTAGTTAGTATCTATGAGTTTTCTTTCCTTTTCACTTTGTTTTAGAAATATTTCTCAAAAACTACAAATACATTCTTTTCTATGTTTCCCACTTCTTCGTATTTCACCGTACTTCTCATTTCATTCTTTATTTTATTTTCTTTTCATTTTTTCAAACATTGAAGAACCGTTAACATACACGTGAACATACCGTGTAAGTTTCTATCGCCTCCCGTCCTTATGGATTCGACTCGTTTTAGCCTCTATGTTATAACGGAAGTATCGAGGAAACCAAAGCACACACACTTTAAATCTTGATTTTAAAACATACACTTTTTGTGCGCAATTTTTTCCACGATCAGAGCTTCATTTCCACGTCAAAAGAGAGATTTTCAAGAGTCATTCTCTTGAGTTTTCAATAGGATTTTCTTGAGTTATCCACTTCCTCATCTATCTGGTTTTTCTCACACAAGCTTGAGCTTTTCATTACTATATCCAATTCTAGTAGGATCCTTATTGTGAGAGTGTTTATCGGTGATCAAGAGAAGAGATCACCAAGTGTTCCAATCTTTGTTATTTTTAGGAGTTGTAGAGGTTGCGGCCTCGGCGAGCGCGGGTTCGCGTGTGTTGTTCATGCCGGAACAAGTGAGGGACTTGCAGGTCTAAGAGTTTTTAAGGGAGCTCATTGTAGGTGTTGCGGCACCGAGTGATCTTGCGGGATCGTTTTCAGTGAAAATCCTTCATTGCGGTGAAGGCGAGGATGTAAATCAAGTGGCTCGAATCTCGAAACAAATCTCCTGTGTTTGCGATTGTTTATCTCTCTCTCAACTCACTTGTTCTTATATCTTGCGTGCTTATTATATTTGTGCTCATCTGTTACATGCTTGATATTACTTATGCTCCATAGATATACATGTTTTAGATTGTTTGATATCTTGCATGCTCTTATTTCTTCTCTATCTTTACATATTGTGTATGTGCTCACACTCGTATTGGACCAAGAGAGGTATAGTAACACCTCAACTCTTAGTCTAGAGGAATCTTGAGGTGAAGTTCAGAGCTCTTCACTGGGAATTCGGTTTCACTTTTTGGTTATACGTTGTGTGATAGTTTTAGTTTGCATAATAAGTTTTTAATTCTATATTATTTGGCATTTGATTAGTACATCACCTATTCAACCCCCCAGGTGATTTACAAAGTGTGAATAAGTTATAATCAAGATTCTTGATGAAAAATCAGAGGAAATAAATTGTTATTATATATATATAATCATGTGGTTGTTGAATACTTGTGTTAACCCTTAAATTGTTCCTTTTGTACAAGTGATAACAATGCTTGTATCTTGTTATGTACATATTTATGTGAAATATGCAGACAATACCATATCTAGTGTGTTCTAGCCTTGTATTTTTAATGACTTGAACATAAGAGAATGTAAACTTTTTTATAATAATACGTGATCTAGACTATCCATTGATGAATTAGAATACTAGTGGTAGTCAAGTGATATATGTATATTTGTGATACTTTGAGGTGGGATAAATTGCCGAGAGGTGTACTCTCTAGCACATTACATGTTTGTTTATAATTGGTAGTATGATATTTGAAAATTTATAATAAGTCTTGTGTGAGCCGAAATGGTTATAACTTTGTATATATGGACATCATAGATATTGCAAAGGAGATGCTGCCGAAAAATTTAAGGAATTCAAAGTAATTACATGGATTAAA
The DNA here is from genome assembly GCA_038442645.1 of Agave tequilana. Taxonomy (NCBI): domain Eukaryota; kingdom Viridiplantae; phylum Streptophyta; class Magnoliopsida; order Asparagales; family Asparagaceae; genus Agave; species Agave tequilana. The sequence continues at coordinate 49,587 of JAVJIF010015772.1, forward strand.
AATGAAATATGGGACCGTTACAAGAAAAATACAGACATTGGGTATGTAACAGCCTATTTTTAGTACTTGTTATTTATTAATTATTATTTTCTCCCATAATTTTAAGCATCGGTTATTAGAGAAATTTTATAATTTCTCATTCTTAAATTAATAACAATAATAAGGAAGTTAACCAAAGAAATTATATATTTATTTTTTTTGTATGAGTTATTTTTATTATTGTGGTTTATGGCATAAATTAGAATATATAGAATATATATAAGTATTTTTGTACCAACAATTATGACATTTTAAAGTATATGGAAATATATCTTTGATATTTCATTTTTTTTTAGTATCCTCAATTAGGAAATACCTAAACAAATACTAGGTATTTGTATTTAGACTATTTTAATTGCAAGTGTGAGTGGAGGGGTTTGGTATGCATGAGGGGGTGAGGTGTAAGGCTAGGATCAATTTGATCCTAGCCTTGGCCAAGTGGCAAGTGGAGAGGGGAAGTGTGTTTGCATTAATCTAAGTTTTTGAGGGCCTTTTTGCATAATGATCTCAACTTACGTGAGATCTGAGAAGAGGAGTTCCTTCTTCTCTGTAAATTTCTGTAGCCCTAAAAATTTCATCCCTAATCTCTCTCTGATCCCTCTCACCAACCCACTCTCACTCTCTCTCTCTCTCTCTTCCCTCTCTCTCTCGCACCCCCAGCCGAAGCCAGGGGGCGCCGCCAGGCCGGCGCCATCGCGGCCGCGCAGCCGCGCGGGAGGGCGGCGCAGCCGCGCGGGAGGTCAGCACCAGGCCACGCGCGGCCTGGTGGGGGGGAGGGGGTGTCCGTTTTGGCCAGAGGAATTGTGGGAAATTCAGTACTAGGGTATTTTCATAAGGTAAAAACTCTAGCCCTAATTCTAATTTTTGTTCCAACTATTTGTTTTGTTTTCAGAGATTAAAATTGGGTGAAGTTAGAGTAACACTTAATTAGTTATTCTCATGATGATGAGTAGTTCATAAATTAAAATTTTTGCCTTGCTTGTGTTACTAGGGTTTGAAGGAAGGAATTGATCAAAATCGCGGGGGAATCCTCTTATCTTGTGAGTAAATTTTCATACTCACTTAAAAGACTAATTTTATCAATTTAATTATGTAATTGTTGTATGTGCCTAAGAGGGATTTTGGGAAAAGATAATAGACGAAAGTAGAGTAGCATGTAAATTAAATTACATGGAGTTGGTGCCAAAATCAACTTTTTATTAGAAGGTAGTTGTAGAAATTATTGTGTTATGTGTTCGTAACACTTTAATGTAAGTTAGTAGTATAAGTAATGTAGGTGGTGATGGGTGTGTACTAGAAGGTAAGGGTACCTTAATAGAAACGTTACAAACTATGTATGTGAAATGCTTAAGTCCTTAATTATAATACCTTGGCCACCCCACATGAAATACCTCGTATTACTTACTATAGTAATATACATATGATAGCATGATTAGATATGTTGACGATATGTGAATATGTCTATTTTGTGATTTCTTTCCATAATATCTTGTTATGTAACCTACACCATAGTATATTTTGGTCATGCAATATATGTGTGGGTCGCTTGTAGAAATTTTATGTTGTTATGATTGCCTATCTATGTATGTCTTCTAAAAGGAGGAAGGGGCCGGCGGGAGCCGGTAGGAGGGGGGAAGACGGGGAATGGAGTATTGCATGTTTGATTGCAACTATAGGAGGAAGGGGCCGAGCGGGAGCCGGTAGGTGGAAGAAGACGGGTTTCACGGGAATCACACTTGTTATTATGTGAACTGGTATGCTTATTCTTATACTACATAATAGAATCATTATGGTACTCTATAGGAGGAAGGGGCCGGGCGGGAGCCGGTAGGTGAAAGAAGACGGTGGAAAATGGTACCCTATAATTAGGGTGATGTGTAATTGTGCTCTAGTAAGTGATAAGATATTATGTTATCAATAATTGGTTGAAAAGTAATAATTGATAGTCAATGTTTGTGGAAGGTAAGAATTCGTGTCTAAAGACTTGCTTGAGAGGGATCAAGTATTGATATCGCTTTAGTACATTATGGGAAAGAACTTTTATTCATAAAGAAAGCCTAATATCTATGACTCGTAAAAAATTAGATTGAAACGGGTGGCATCCCATTCATGTAAGGTCCCTCTCGATTTCCATAATGTATGTTGTGGTATTATATCATGTTGTTATCAGTTATAAGTGTTTATGAAATTTACTTGCTGAGCCGTCGAGCTCATTCCTTTCATTTTCTTCTCTTTCAGGTCTGGATAAAGGTAAGAGCATAATGTAGCATGGATTAGTCATGAGCAGGATGTCATATGTGTCACAAACACTTACTTTGTTCGTTATGGACATGTAATTATGCTTTATGTTAGCATTACCTAAATGAGGATGCTATGATGCTACTATCTTATGTAATGTTTGTAATAGTGTTAATTAGAACTTATGTACTTGGAAAGTTGGTGATGTGAGGTATTGTGATCATGTTGGTAGAATTTTGTGGATTATGGATGCTTTGATGGTTATGTAAGATGAATGCACGGCATAAGTATATTTTGGAGATATTCTGTATTTTTGTGATAAGTAGGTCAGGTGACCGAAATGCTTTGTTGAGATAAGTAGGCCTTGGAGCCGAAATTCATATTTTTGTATATGGAGAAAGTTAAAATTTTAGAGGAGATGCTGCTGAAATTTTCTAGATTTTGGATTTAACGTAAGGTTTGGGAATAAATGCGTGATTTTGATCTAATTTTGCTTATTAGAAGCTGGGACCGTTTCAGGGTATATTGATGAGGTGATCAAGTATCCCTTACACTTCAAATGTGATTTTGAGGGTCTTGCCCATCTCTTTTCTCTATGTAAATCTCGTTTAGGATACAGGGGTTTCTATTGATTAGGAGAGGTTCACAATTTAACTTGCTGTTGATGCAACCGAGAGGGTTAGGATATCGAAATAAAATAAATTGCTTGATTATTGTGAATTGATCATTGAGCGCAACAAAAATTTTGATGTCTTATATCAAGGGAAGAGTTCAATTTTTTTTAGTTGTCTCAGGAATCTTTCAGCGAAAAAAGTGGATTATATTTTAACCACAAGTTAGACTATGTTATGTATTCTACTAGATGTACTTATGATATACGATATGTTTTGGTATCGGTTTTTACTTTTTCTTTTTTTCTTTTCTTTTGAGGGGTTAAGTTATATATGTTTCTACATATATGTGCTTGTATCTCTCCCTTTTAAGGAATGTTTCGTTAATCTCTTTTTAATGAAACACTAAGGGCTAATGCCTCCCAGTTTTATCTGAAAAAAAAAAAATTCTTTGTTTGTTTCGCATAAATTGGATGGATTTTAAAAGTAAGCACACTTTAATATGTTTAGTATTTTGTATAAAAAAAACAAGTTATCTGAGCTGGATTTCTTATAGTGACAATAGAAAAAATAATATTTTTTGCCTCGTTCAGTTACTTAGAAACAATCATTGTTGAATGGGTCTTTTCTGCTCCTTCTTTGACATGTTCGAATAATCATTTTTTTATCAGATTTAGGATTCCTTCTCGAAACTTGTTCAAACAAACAGGAAATTATGGATTCCTAATTGCAATTTAACATGGAATATGTTCTGACATTGTATTCTTACATTGAAACAAATAGGCTGCTTGTTTGGCTTGTCTGGGGGTGTGTGATAGGCTGCTTGTTTGGCTTGTTTTTTTTTTTCTGCAGGGCCGCGCGCGGATTAAATGTTGGAAAATATAAAGAATTAAAGGTGAATCTTTGAGTTGAATTACGACGAGATCTGTTGATAGAATCAATTGGATAATGGTTGGAGTTTGTTCTCCTTCCATCGGGGATGAACGTGGTATATTCACATGTTCAATTCCGACTTCGAATGAATGAGATATTCAAGTCTAAAATTTGCCTAATTCAAAAGTCAAAAGGAGACTAAAGATAGTTAAAAGTATTTAGTCCCACATTGGCCATGGGATGAAAGTTTGAAGTATTTAAATAGAAAAAATGAGAACAAAAGGTGTATTTTTTGATACTTAGAGTTTTCGCGCGTTTCTCTACAGTGGTTATAAGGAGGTCTGGCCAATTAGATCGTTGATTAGTTGCCAGATTGATTCCTAAAAATAACATTAGTAATCTGTTGCGGGAAGAGAAAATTTCTTTTTCTCTTTTCTTGAGCCAACCAAGCACCCTTCACTTAAAACTTATGACAAGTATTTTTTTTAAAGATTGTGCTACAATAATTTAACAGATTTCTCCTTAAAATTTTTGCAAACAAATGCACTTAAAGAAAACAATATGGAAAAAGAGTTTTGTTGTTTGGAAGTAAAGAAGAAAGAGGGCTCTTGTGATTTGTGAGTCAGGATAATGATATAAAAGTATAAGAGACATAGTATTTATGAAGGGACGAGAGTGACAGAGGATCTTTTCGTGTTTTCCAACCCAATTCTCTCTCGAGACTAGTTTTTGATTTTTTTTTTTTTTTTAATATGCAACGCACATGAATGAAATAATAGTAAAGAAAAAAAAAAAAAACCAAAGAATTATAACTCATACTCTTTTCTTTCCAAAGAGACATAAAACTTTGTTTTTTTTGAGAAAGTAGGATCCGTGAGAAATGAAGCAGATATTCCTCATTAGTTAAGAGTTAAAACTTTGTTTCTTTAGAAAGTAAGATTCATGAGAAGAGCCTTGTGGTCTTATCAACATAATTAGTTCTTATTTATTAAGCTAATGTCTTTTTTAGGTCATGGAGTCGAAGATTATGTGAAAGTACACAACTTGTGACATTAGAAATTCTAATTTTATATTATTCAAGTTGAGCGACAATACGAGGCATCTAAACATCTTGAAATTTGAGTTCACACATTTTCAAAATGATTTCAGTTCAATGAAATCATAGATTGTGAAAATAGTTGTGCTTGGAGTTCCCTCGATTATAAAGATCAAAATATGCGGTCGCCGACATCCATGTGGAATTTTTCTTTCTTACTAATGTTTTTCTTTTTACTAGCAATAACAAACTTCTCAAGGGCATTGTTACAGTAAGAAAAACTTAAATTTGTAACATGTTAGGTGTTACAATTTTTCTGAGCTGTCAGTTTCTCTTGAGTTTTTTATGTAGTCCAAGAAGTGTAGCCTATGGGAGCGGATATTGTCACCCTAGAACATGAGCAAGGAACCCTTAAATTAAGGCACCCACAATTTGATAAATGCACTCCTAAAAAAAATAAAAAATGCCCAAAATACCCTCCCTTGCCGGCGACCCACCCTCCCTAGCCGGCGACCCACCGACGGCCCCCCGGTCTCCCCCCCTCCCGGCGACCACCTCCCCCCCCGACCTCCTCGCCCCTTCTCCTCCCCCCTTGCTGGCGAACCTCGGACCTCCCCCCTTCCTCCCCCTCCTCCTTGGCCCCCCCCTGGCGCTCCTCCTTCCTCCCTCTTCCCCCTCCTTCCGACCTCCTCCCCCCTGTTCGGCTACTTCGGCCGAACAGAGAGGGCTCTATTCTGGCACCTCTTGCTGGACAGTCAGGGGGAGGCCCGGGGGGAGGGGGGTCAGGGGAGGACGACGAGGGAGGGTGGGTTCCAGAGGCGGACTCAAAGGTGGGCTGGGCCAGGCTATAGCCCGGCCAATTTTTTCAAATATTGTAATAAATTCATTTTTATTTTTGTTCTTTTTTAGATATTGTGTTAGAGACCCCCATCTATTTTGGCTTTCTTTTAGCAAATTTATTACTAGTTTCACTCCTGATTTAGTGGAGAATACTGTTTTATTTTTTAGGAAATACATATAATTCATAAGTACACGTTAAAAAAAATTACAGCCCACCTCAAAATTTATACCTGAATCCGCCACTGATGGGTTCGCCGGAGAAGAAGAAGGAGAAGGAAATAAGGAAGGGGTATTTTGATATTTTTCACGAGAATAATTGTGCCTAAAAATATAATGACGCACTTGTAATTATTTGTGAGGCCTCCTTCATTTTTGGGGTGGCAATATCCGTTCCCATAGTCCATGATGCCGCCAAATTAAATTCTCAATACAAAGGGTCACGTGATATGATCCTCGTGGAATGGGCGAAACAATGCCTGTGGTCACGTGATCTCGCCGGAGCCAGTCTAGCTACGATAACATCGGCCACAACTCCAGTTTGGCCATCCTACCGCAAGGTCACTCCTTCTAATTACCCACTAATAACCAAAATGAACTCAAGTCCAAAGAAACACTGCATCCCTCTCTAAGAAGTAAAAAACAAAACCATTAACATTCAAATTAACCTAACAAACTTGCCCCTTCTGCAAAATTGATAAGTCATCACAATCTTAAGCCTTGCCCAAATTTGATTAAAGGGCCTACAAATTCAACTAAATCTCTAACTTGATCACCAAAATTAGAATGGATCTCCAACTACAAATTAGTTGCCTAGTTAATATATGGGAATTCTTGTGGTCACAACTAATGAAGCCACTTATACACAAAGCAACAACAAGAACAAACAGGAAACATAATTTTAGCACTTAATTTGTTGGTCCTACTATCAACATCATGATCAATGGGTGGTATACTTGCCCCTCTTGCCTAAAACAGCCAAAAAAAAATCAGTAGGATCTCTTTGCTGTTGTCAAACTACCTCTTTGTTTGTGTGCATTAATGGAGTTTAATAAACATTAACTAAAAGGTCAGAGAGAATTTTATTGATGCAGTTCACAGAGAGCAAGAGATGAGTGATGAATGCAAGTGTTGGTGTTTTTTCTTTTTTTTGTTTCTTTCCTGTTGAGGTTAGTTGAGAGTGTGGCCTGGACATCTGTTTGTTTGTTTTTTAATTGAGGTTTTTTTTTTAAAAGGAAAAGATGAGGCCTTAGTCCCAGATTTTATTTAAAAAAATAATAAATAACAAGCAAACAAGAAGAGAGGGGGGGAGGACACTCACACAGACTTTTCCTAACCCGCAATAACACACTCCAACCATATAACACTAACACCTCCTACCTAGCAACTCCCAACACACAAACCTATTTTAAGAAACTTCCTAAAGCCGGTTGGCTCAAATAGCCAACAATCTTGTTTTCCAATTAGGCCTTAACAGCCCGATAGGCTAGCCCGCTCCTTCAGGCCAATTGTGAAAGCCCGTTCGAAGAAGATATCCATTGCTCGGTGATACACACAAAATTTATCAATAGGCTAATGGCCCATGAACTCATTTTTGGAGCCCATAACTAAAGTTCCCCTTGGAAGCGGGTTGGGAAGCGGGTCCCCACGCCTGTCTGACCCGAAACCCATGCCAACAGTTCCCTTCAAATTCAAATTTGAATTCGAATTCAAACTGCCTCAGTCTCCCTTCTCAACGCTGCCGCTATCACCGCACTCTGTATGAATCATCTCCCCAGTCTCGAAGGATGCCACAAATGCCTCACCGACGTGTCCTTCACGCGACCGAAACCCGCATATCGTTCAACTGCTTTCGTAGTCGCAGAACCGCCGTGCGTTCATCGCCACTCTCACCAGGAGCACGGCCTAGACTTACCTCCACCTCCAGCGCATAGCAGACCGCTTGCGGAGTAGCTCCAATGGTAGCCACGACGGGGCAGGCCCATCACCACGCCCAACTTCCCTCCCATGTTTCTGGAGCAAACAGAGGAGAGGTCGCATCCGGCGTTGAAAGAACAGTTTGCTTCGGTGCTATGACGGAGCTTTAGCCAAATCCAGTCAAAGTCATTGCAACGTTATCTCATGTTAATGAAAAGGATGGGGTTCCTCTTACTGTTTATTTATATAATACCTTTACATCATGGAAAATAACATTTTAAAAGAAAAAACTGATTCATAGCTGGTTCTTTTTCGCACACATAAAATATGGATAAGTTTTCATAAATCTTCGTATTGCTTACAAGGATCCCAATAAGTTCTCACCGAATGAATTCTTGTCATTCTTTTAACAATAAATTTTCCTTCGATGCTTCACTGGAACTCTTTTAACAAAACCTCACTCCAAACAGGTGGATTCATTTGCGATGGGGTTCCCTTCAGTTGTTGATGTGTCTGGGTTGACCAGTGGAATCTAAAGATGGGACTTTATGTAAACAATCTTCTGCAATCATGGGTCTCCTCTGAAGTCAAACCTGAGTAGAGTAAAAATGAGGATGACTTTAGACCTATCCGCCTCATTAGCAGTGTCCACAAGGTTATCTCTAAGGTCATGGAGAATAGGCTGAAATCCAAGGTTGATGTGCTTATTGATTCCTCCAACTCTATCCTCGACTGTGATGCTTCTGCACGAGTGATTGTCTTTGCCCGTGCAAAAAATCGCTGTCGGTTTTTTTTTTATTTTTATCAAGCTTGATTTTACTAAGGTCTTTGACACACTCGATTGGTCCTTCATCCTTGAGGCCCTTCAAACACAAGGGTTTGGGGGCAGATGATGTGGTTGGATTCATCATATTTTGGAGTTTGGGCTCTCCTCAATCTTGGTTAAAGGTGACAAAGGGACCCAATTTAAATGTTAGTGTGGACTTCGACAAGGAGATCCACTCTCCCCTTATCTCTTCGTATTGAGGGTCTATTTGTTGACCCAGATTTTAAGAAAAGCTTTTGAGGGAATGGGATGATTTCATACTGAGAATGTGTTGATGACACATTACTTCTTCTCCCTCCTGATCCTACTTTGATTAGGAATGTCACGATTCTCATGTACTGCTTTGAGCTACTCTCAGGCCTTCTGATTAATTTTAACAAATCTTATGTCTACCCCAGGGGCCAACCTTCTTGTCAGCATGCAACAGTTATTCTTCATTGCCATCAAGACAATAAGGGAATTTGCAATCTACATGACTTCAACATTTCTATATTGGATAAGTGGTGGTGGAAATTGCTAGCATCCCACCCCTCACCATGGGGTCAGGTGGTGCCATATAACTACAATTGTAAGCGTTTTCCAATTGAACTACAAGACACATTACCTGGGAGTGTATCCCTGTTCTGGTGAGGGGTCCCTAGATCTCAGCAATTTTCAGAGCTGGCATCCATATAAATCGCGGGATAGGTGCCTTTATCAGTTGCCTTCCTCTTGTTGTGACCAGTGATGTGTAAGTACTTAGGGCATCATCCCAAACGGTTAACATGTTTGGTGGAGTAACCCAAATTCTTATATACCCCACCCAAAACCATCCACATGTCTAGCCGATATGGAACTATTTGTTCGACATTCAACTCAACACGTGGAGGGACATGCAACATGTTACTCCTCTTCACTGCGTGAGAAGCGGCACACGTAGAGCAGAAGCACTGTTGCCAAATATTCAAGAGCCCGACTAGCTTATAAGGGTCCACTAATGCGCCCATTTTGGGCCCATTTGGGAGATCGAACACTCAACCACACACATGACTAAGTTCGGACATAACTCTGATACCACTTGTAAGGACTTGGGACATCATCGTGTAGCCCAAATTCTTATATATTCAAGACTATCCTCATGTCTAGCCGATATGGGATTATTTGTTCAATCCCACTCAACATGATGTTGATGTTGTCGTTACTTCTCAGATCCACGAAGGATTATGGGTTCTTTCATTTCGGCATCCTCTTTCCCGGTGAGAGTCCATGATGGCTCTATCCGGACTCAACATTCTCCAGGCGGCATCAGTTTAGTGATAACTCGAATCGGATATCTTGGGCTGCACACTCACCTGGAGTCTTTATGTTAAGTCCATGCATCACCAACTTCAGCCAAATGGTCCAAGAGACGGGGCAGCCAAGGCCATACATATGGATGGCGCCAGACCCTCTCTTAAAGTTTGGATCACGATATGGACTGAGTAACCCACCACTGACTACCTCCACAGACGCCACATCAGGGCCTCTTTCAACCTGTGTTCATTGTGGAGGCCCGCCAGGAACCTCCCAACTCCTCCACTGCTCCTCCCAGAATGTTTGGGGCCCTTTTTTGTTGCATTTGGGATGCATTCTTGGCCAACTTCTATCAGACAGCTATGAGAGGATCGGAGATTGACTCACGTCATGACTATAAGGCAGCAGCAGTGGGATGGTATTGTTGGGTAGAACACAACTGTAGTATTTTTCGTTACAAAACAAAAACCACCTGATTTTGATGCCCTGAGTTTTTCTCTCATGAACAAAATTCAGAATAAATATGACAGACTAATTGCCAGCTTTATCGTCTCTCTTTGCATTTTAATTTGAAAAACTCCATGGCTGGCAGATGAAAATGACTTTGAACATATACGCTAGCTTCGGTACGTTGAAAGAAGGAAAGCAGGTGGTAGGTTGCTGAACTTCGTCAACAGCCAAGACTGGCAGCTACTACCTTAGTGGTAGCTTGCTGAAGGAGTTCGGCACTTGTGGTCTCAATTTTGTTCATGGGCGTGGAATTTTGTCACCAGCTCTTTATATGTACGCCGTCCTCCATTAACTTAGAGACAAGTGTCAAACGATGATTCTTTAGTACCAGAGAATATTCAAAATTAGTTAGCATTTTGATCCTTTTGCGCATGTACATTCCTAGCTACCTGTAGAGTCTAAGTGGGACTTGTACTCTTTTTGACGTTTAATTGAAGAGATCGAGAAATCAAAAATGGGTTGGTTTTCAATTTTTTCAAAGCATGAAGATGTGTGAACCGCTAACTAGATAAATTTGGACGGCAATTTTGTAGAGTTTGGTAGGTTGGAGGCTGCTGAGATGATAGCTAGAGACATGACAAGATGTTTTGGGTGGCAAATGACAATGGCACGGTCTCATCCAAATGTTTGGAGGGGAGCTTGTAACGTTGCCACCTAACTTGTGTAGTTCTAGGAAAAGGTGAGGTCTTTCTAACTATTTTCTCTTCTCTTCTTTTTTTTTTCCCTCTTTTTTCCACGGAGAAAAGCGCTTCAATTTGGGCTTGTTTGGTTAAGGGTGAAAATGAGGAAGTGAAGAAGTGAGAAAGTGATAATAGTTCCCTTTAAAACTTGAGAATTGGTTAGTAAGTTTTTCGGTATTTGAATGTTGTTAGGAAGTATGGTTTGAAAATGTTATGTCTTTTCCAGTGTTTGGATGGTAATGTGGAAGTGGAAGTAGAAAAGTTGACCACAAAGTTGACCACAAAATAATATTAAATAAAAATTAATTAAGAAAAATAAAAAATGAACTGTAATTAGAATGCAGGTGAGATTTACATAATCAAAAAATTTTGTTTTGTGTTACAACTTATTACAATGAGATTTACATGACCACAAAATTAACTGTAGCACTATGGAAGTGAGGAAATGGTTGTGTAAAAGAGAAAAGAGAAAAGGAAAAGGGGTTTTCTTATTTTCCTTTTCCGGTGTTTGGATAGATAGAGAAGTGAGCAATTATACTTCCCCATTTCCTTACCTCCGCCCACTTCCTTGCAACCAAAGTTGATTAGTGTTAGCAAATAAATCTCAGAAGCATAATAATTTATTAGTGAGAGATCAACTTATATAGATTACAAACTAGGATATGGGTAATGGACCAAAGCCCAATACCAACTACCCAATATCTATATCCACTAACACTCCTCTTCAAACTGGAGCATAGATATTTATCATGCCTAACTTACTACATAAGTTAGAAAAACACCTATGGTTAAGCCACTTTGGTAAGAAGATCTGCTAATTGTTTTGAGAGTGGTGTGAATGGGAGAGAAATTACCTTCTTGGTCCAAGCATCTCTGACGAAATGACGGTCAATCTCAATGTCGCATAAAGGTAAAGGCTCTGGTTCTGGTGCTGGGGACCCGGGTTCGATCAGTAGTGTACATATTTTTCTTCTCTCTTTTTTTAAACTTAAGCATTGTGTGTGGGCCTGGGCTTAGGCCACGACTAAAGGGAAAATAAGGGAAAAGATGGGAATGTGGGCTTGGGCTTAATTATTTTATATTTTATTTTAAGGGACATGTCCTTACATCCCCTATGTCATAGAATAATTAGAAAAAAAACCCAGCTTCATAATTTTGTTCACTTCAGCCACTTCCTTTTTTAAACCAACAACGTGCACCCACGTGTCAAGCACAGAAGCGTTTCTCAGTGGTGAAAGAAGCAAATGCCCCCGCATTATTCGCTTCGAAAAAGCGGACCGCTTCGAAAATGCTGACTGCTGGTATATATAGGACTGCGATCATGATCGCAATCCTCACAAAAAATCATATTTCTGATCGCAATCCTCATAAAAATGTCCTTTTTCTAAGAACTACGGCCATGATCGCGGTCCTCACAAAATGTCCTATTTCTGAGACTGCGACCATGATCGCAGTCCTTACAAAAATATCATATTTTTGAGTCTTTATAGAACTACGATTATAATCGCAGTCCTCTTTATTAGAACATGTTTTTGAGACTTTATAGGACTGCGATCATGATGATCGCAATCCTCTTTATGATGCTTTATTTTATAGTCTTTATTAGGACTGCGACCATGATCACAGTCCTCACAAAACACAAATTTTCAGCCTATATTGGAACTGTGATAATGACCATAGTTCATGCAAAATGCCTTAATTTTTAATTAATAAAATGACTGCGACTATAGTCTCAGTCTTCTAATAAAAGACTGCGACCATAATCGCAGTCCTGGTCACAGTCCTCACATAGAACTACGATCATGAGCCGCAGTTCTCATTCAGCATCACCATCATCAACAGACCGTCGTTCAGCCTCGAATGATCTCCAATGCTTTTCAGATCTAAATGCCACATAGATCACAAACACAAATAAAAACTCATCGCGAGTAAGAACAAACGAGATTTGCAAAAAGGTTAATCTAAAAAAAATTTGGTCTGGGGGATTCGCCCCCTAAGACCCCCGGTGAAAGCACACCTAGAGGGGGGGTGAATAGGTGTAGTGCTAATTTAATGATGAATGATACAAAATTTAAAAACTAATTATTAACACACCATATGTAATCAAGAGTGAGCCCAAATTCCCCATGAAGAGATCTGGAACTACTCCTCGAGATTCCTCTAAATTAAGAGTTGAGGTGCTATTAGAATCTCTCTTGGTTCAACACAAGTGTGGGCTCACAAATAATACTAAGCATGTATATGATATGAGCAATGTAAAACAATGCAAGATATGAGAGAGATCCAAATGCAAACACAAGGATATGTTTCGAGGTCCGAGCCACTGTTCTACGTCCCCGCCTTCGCACAGAAGGATTTCTGCAATGTCCACACAAAACCTTCCACAAAGGAACCTCCACTGAGAAATTACAACTCAAACTGGGAGTACACAACTCCTTTCTCAAACACAATCACATTTACACAAGAGGGAAGGCACAAAGCCAAAGAAAAAAGTTTACAACTTGGTGATCCAATGATCACAAACTCTCTTGGTGATCTCAAAGGATCACAAATAATTTTTCTTACAATACAAAGATCCTAAAGATAAATTTGAGATGATAGCTCAAGTATGTGAGAAAACAAAGTATTTTGGAAAAGAAACAACAAAGAAAACACTTGAGAAAATCTTCTAGATAGACATGAAAATGAAGAACAAAACTAAACTCCCAAAGACTTGTTTTCTTTTGATTTTCTAAAAACTTTGAAACAATAAAAGATAAGAGTTTTGGCACAAAAACTTCTTTAGAAAACTTTGTTAAAAACACTTGAAAAGGTGAAAAAAAATTGCTCTTGAAAATTTTGGTGAAAACTAACCTCAAAGGACCCATATTTATAGGGTCTAAAAATATAGCCGTTGAGATTCAGAACAGGTCAGAAATAACTTATCGGTCGACCGCCGGGTCGACAGCCAACGGTCGGATTTTCGACTGTTAGGACTGTCGGTCGACCAATCAGTCGACTGTCCCAAAGCACAGTGAGATTTTTCTCACTGTCGGTCAACCTCCCGTGGACCGAGGCCAAAACCAGAGAGCTCCCTCTTTGGGTCGGTCGACCGGGGCCAGATTCAGAGAGCAGACTCTCTGGATCGGTTGACCGCTCGGTCGATCGCTAAAGCCTGTGCACATCGGTCACCGAGCCAGACTTTGGTCGACCGGTCGGTTGACTGTTAGCAGCCCAAAAACAAAGGTTTTAGGGTTTGAAATGTTGGCTTTTAAATACCTATAAAATGCCATAAAATCACATAAAATCTACAACATTAGTTCATGTAAATATTTGAAGTACAAATATCTGTGATCAAAATTCAACACATATTACGAACTATTTGGACTATTTTTGAGGTAAGGAAATTTAACTTTAAACCAAAAACCGTATTTTCTAAAAACTCGATTTTAAAATGAAAATATGTTTTCTCCAGAACTTGTATAAATACAAAAATAAGATATTTAAACACTTTTGAAGCATATTGTGTATGGATAGAATCCAATACACATATAAACGATATATCTATGTTTTTAACATTAAATCCCAAACTAAGTTTTGATAAAAACAAAACTTGAAACACGTGAATTAGAATCATCAAAATATGTTTTTAGACAATATGAACTATCAATGTATATGAATGAAATTCAATATACATATAAACCATGTAAACTTGTTTTGATTCTATCTATTCATGAAAACGAAAGATATGATCTTAAAATCCAAAATAGTTAAACCGAAACTAATAAACTTTTGAACTTGCGTGTGTGAACTGGAGCATATTGTAAGTACACCTAGAGGGGGGTGAATAGGTGTACGGCTAATCTAATGAACAAAATGCGAAAATTAAAACTAAATTGCAACTCACTTAATGTAACCAACGAGTGTAACCGAATTCCCGGTGAAGGGCTCTGGACTAATTCCTCTTGATTCCTCTGAATAAGAGTTGAGGTGCTATATGAAGCTCTCGTGGTTAGACACAAGTGAGGCACACACAAACAACACAAGTATATATATGATATGGCAATATGATGCAATGCTCAAAGTAAGAGAGAGTAAGAGAAAGTGAATCAATCGCAAACACCAAGATATGTTTCGAGGTTCGAGCACACAGCTCTACATCCCCGCCTTCACGCAGAAGGATTTCCACTAACTTGTCCATACAGGACTCCCACACAGGGAACCTCCACTGAGGATTTAGGGCAATACAACCGGGAGTACACAACTCCTCTCTCAATTACAAACACAACATCTACACTTAGAGGTTAGGCACAAAGCCACCAATATCAACCTCATAAATGAGGGATAGGCACAAAGCCAATACAACCAATCAACCTCTCACTAGAGAGATAGGGCACAAAGCCACTACTCCACAAATCAACCTCTACACAAGAGGGATACACAAAGTAGGAGGTTTTACAACTTAGTGATCAAAAGATCACAAACCAATTTCTTTTCTCACAAAACAAGATCCTAATAGATATGATAGTAGATAAGGCTCAAGTGTGAGAAAAACTAAAGGAATGAAAAATAAATACTCAAAGAAAATCCTTGGGAAAAACTAGAAATAAGGATGAAGAAGTTGAACCAAAAACACTTTTCCCAAATCACTTTTCTTTGATTTTTCAAACCCTAGAAAACACCAAATCAAATGTAAACTTTAAAGCCCAAAACTTTTTTTTAATTGCTGCAAAAACACTAGTAATATCAGAAAATAGACTCTCAAAATTCTTGTAAAAACAGTGAAGAGAAAGCCCAATTTATAGGCCCTTTGAAAAACTAGCCGTTGGCAGCTGACTAGGCCCAGATTGGCCTTCCGGTTGACCGGCCGGTCGACCGGCCAACGGTCAAAAAATTGACCGTTGAGCCTGCCGGTCGACCGCCCGGTCAACCGCGCCAATTCCAGAGAGCACTTGCTCACTGGCCGGTCGACCGCTCGGTCGACCGTGCCAAGCCTCACGGTCGACCGTCCGGTCGACCGCCCCCACCCGAGAGTGGGGCACTTGCAGTCGGTCGACCGGCCCAAGTGGCTGGTTAGCGTGCACGACCTTGTGCACATTGGTCGACCGATCCGGTCGACCGACTCTGGGTCCGGTCGACTGGCCCGGTCGACCGCCAGAGCCTGGCAGGGCTGATAAAGGGATTTGAAAACTGGGTTTTTATTTACCAAATAAATCCCATAAAATTTCTAAAAATTCACAAAAATAAGTTCTTATATTCTCTTTGAAATACAAACTTGTTTGAGTAAAAATCAAATCAAGTTACAAATATTTTGAACTCTTTTTGTGTTATGAAAATTTTATCGAAAACCAAATCTCGTATTTTCCAAAACTTGGATTTTGAATTGAAAAATCGTTTTGTCCAAAACTCATCCAAATTCAAAAACATGATATTGAAACAATATTTTAGGCATATAGTATATGGATATAAATCAATATCATGAAAGATATATATATATATCAATGTTTTTGACAATAAATCCAAAAACAAGTTTTGTTGAAATACAAAACCTAAATACATGAATTGGTTATCAACTAAGTTTGTATAAATAGTTGAAGCATAGATGTATAGAACAAATCTAATATACATTAAAACATGTAAACTTGTTGATTCTATCTATTCATGAAAACCAAGATCGGTTAAACCAAAAACCGAAAACCAAAACATGAAACTTAAACAAGTGTGTGTGTTGTGAACTTGAGCATACCACACTATCTAATCTTTAACAAATGGATCTAAAGTATAAACTAAACACTGTACCGAAGTCTTCTTGTAGAGCTCCGTCTCCAAGTCGATTCGATCCAAACGTGATCTACCGAGCTTGACTCCAACGAGTGCTAGATATGAACTTTGACGCTCGGGCTCTTGAATCACCATGTGAAAGCTCCAAAACACCTTTGTTAAAGCTAATCACCTACTAATATCTTGGTTAAGTATCTGAAACTAAACACCACAAGATTATTAGTAAACTATAACTACATGAGTTAATCATCATCAAAACTAGAGTGGAAGGCCTCTGGGCCAACACATATCAAGACTAATCAATATTACACAAGATCTAAAACAAAACTAAACAAACGTAAACCAAGGTCTTCTTGTCCATCTTCACTTCAAGACGACTCGATCCAAACGATCCATGAGCTTGACTCCTTCTGAATGCTAGATGCGATCTTGACGCGCGAGCTCTTGAATCAACCCGTGTTAGCTCTAAAACTTAACTATGAATCCTTTATTGAAGCTAATCACCTACTAAGATCTTGATAAATATATGAAACTATATAAACACAAGATCATTAGCAAACTAACCTTTATAAGTTAGTCATCATCAAAACTAAGATGAAGGGCCTCTGGGTCAATAATCTCCCCTTTTTGATGATGACAAATCTCATGAGGTTATATTTGTATAGATTAAGAATAAGCTTCATAGAAGCTCCCCCTTAACTTATGATACCAACAAAAACACATAAGATATTCAATGTAGGCTCAAGATACCAATAAACAATATATATATATATATATATATATATATATATATATATATATATATATATATATATATGTATGTATGTATGTATATATATATATATATATGTATGTATGTATGTATGTATGTATGTATATGTATATATGTATATATATATGCAAGAACATAAATAAGCATGCATATATAAATACAAATCCTTCTCCCCCTTTTTGTCACTCATCAACAAAGGAGTGAAGAAAACAAACAGTACCAATAAATAGAAGAATTAGGGTTTATATATATATTACATATTTTAAAATAAAATTTTGATATCAATAAAAAACAATCAATTGAAAGAAACCAATTGAAAGTGAAACATCATTTTACCGATTGAAATGAAAAATCTTTTTACTAATTGATACCAATAAAAAGACATGATACCAATTGAAAGTAGAAACTAAATTATTAGGTAAATACTAAAACTATTTTGCAATATAGATACCAATTGAGAATAATACTAATTTAAGATTATTGATACCAATATTGAAAATGTTAGCATATACCAAAACAAAATATTTTTCATCATAAAGAGTGACAGTAAGATACTAAATGAAAGATAAACCAATTGAAATATAAAATAATAATTTTTCTCCCCTTTTATGAAATACCAACAAAAATAATGCATAAGCTTGTAAAGCTATCAATTATCATTAAGAACTAATTCAAGCTCAGTATGAAATCAATTTGTGCTAAAGATGTATGGATATTGTAAAATAAGCACAAGAAAAATATCTATAAGCATTTATGATCAGAGCAAGATATAATATCAATTGAGTTATGATGCATATATATACATAGAAAACAAATATGAGTATACAAAAATCAATTTTCATTAAATCATGTATCTCATAACTACCTCTCTTATTATGCACATGTTTTATAAAGATATTCAATAAGAGCAAATAAGGCATGGTCGCCCATCCAACAATCCTTAGAAAGTAGGGATTTTTAAAAATAAGATTTGAAGATCATTTTAGAGCAGTTTAAAAATCATTACCAAATTGAAGAATAACGAAACTAGTTTTGTGATAATTTTAAAAACTAATACGAAATTCATCAAGTAAGGAATAAAATATAAATATATCCATGAATATAAAAATTACACGAGAATCGACACTCAAAAATCTTTAAAGCTCATATGGGCTCATGAATCAAAGCCATAAGTAAACATAAAGGTGAGTGTTCAAGAATCATGTGATAAGCATAATCATGGAGATAAGACATTAAAGCTTATATGAAATTTCTTTTATCATCGAAACTTCAAAAACTAAATAAGCTTCAAAGTATATGTATGTTTTGTCGAAACTAAAAGTATACACACATATTCCAAATATAAATTGAGTCTACAAAAGAGTATTGCATGAAGGCAAGTGACTCTAATAGACATGTATATCTATTAGTTTTAAATAAAATTAATATATACATGAAGCTAAACATGTAAAAAATTAGAGAAAACAAGTATAAATACAAGAATTATCAAAACTAGTTATACAAATACATCTAATGAGTACACATGAGCAAAACACAAACACATAATAATCAAGTATGGGTCACTAATTCTATAAGTATAAACACAAGTTTTAATAAAAACTTCATCTAGACAAGTAATCAAAATATGAAGTGCAAAAATATAAACAAACATGATCATTAGGCTAAATGCACGTGTTTTAGAACTAGGATATACACAATAGTTAAACTAAAGTGAGAACACAAAAATTTAATCCATATAAACATGAGTGTATCTCAAATACTATCTATGTATATCACATGTCTAATAACATTGCATTTAACATAATGAACATGAAACATGACACGCTAAAAATCAACGATAAAAGCGTGTAAACAAAATATGAGTAAGAGATAGTTATCAAACCGAGTGAATTAATCTCTAAATCTCCAAACCATGACGGTCTCCCACCAAACTTCCTTGAAGCTGATGCATCCAATGTAGTGTCCATCAAACTCAAACGCATCCACCATCAAAGCACCAATACTCTCACGTCTTGTGAGAGTCCACACCTACATCAAATACAATATGGGTGAATCTTGGTAACTAAATTTTTTAGGTCCATGGGGGTTAGTGACTCTCCTAACCCAAATAAACTTATTTGCAAAATTTGAATCATGTATTCTATCCTAACAAAATTTTGCAAGGTGGCCCTCGACCATAATGTATACAAGGGTACACATACATAAAATCATGTGTATGAATATGAGAAGTATGTGCATGCCGTGGAGGGTGTGCATGAATATATGGAGTATGTTTCTTTCGAAACATAGATGCCAAACGTGTGTGATTCATGACACATTGGCTCAAAGTGGAGCCCAAACAATCTACACTCTTCTTCAAAGCATGTATATCATTTTCAATAGAAAAAGATGTGGAGTGTGCAATAGAAAACACATGAAGATGAAGCTATAGAAACATGACAAACATAAGCATCAAAATCATTTTTTAAAGAAACTTTTTCCTTTGAAACTAAATCCAATTCTTTTGACATTAAAGCAATTTTATTTTTCAAAGAATCGTTTTCTTTTGTAACAAATTCAAGTTTTGAAGATAAGACCTCATTTGTCTTCAAAACGAGATCAAATTCATTTTTATTCTTTAAAATTTTATTTTCATTTAAAAAAGGTCAAGTCAGGTTTTCAAGGAATCCTTTCACTTGAAATCTTAACCCTCTCTTACAAAATCCTGTAAAGTTTTGAAAATAAATTTTTATTTTCTTTTCTTAATTCAAAACTCTTACTTTTCAAAGCCTTGTACTTTGAAAGCAAGTTTTCACAAAATATAGATAGTTCTTCATTGAAAACATGAGCATCCATAGCATTATCATCACATGAAGAACTGGCAATATCATCTAGATGAGTGTCCGAAATTGCCTCAAGGGAGTCATTTCCTTGGACCATGAAGCAAGCTTGGTCGGACTCATCTCCACTAGATTCCTTCTTCAAAATGTTTATCCTTTATTCCATGAGAGAAGTCAATGTGTTTCACACTGCAAAGTGGAATCACAATGAGAATTTAAAGAAAGATGTTCCTTACTAAGTATGTGCCTAAGTGCCTCTAAAGTAGGCCTGTCAATGGGTAGGGTCCAGTCCCGGACCTGACCGGGATTGGACCCTACCCGGACCCGACCCGATTAAGCGGGTATGGAAAGGGCTGCTATGGACCCATACCCGTTTACCCGTATACCCGTATACCCGATTATTAAATAGGATGAGTCTGATTTTACTTGAACCAAACCCGATTACCCATTTACCCATTTCAAAACATAAATATAAATAATACTAATAGAATTAAAATCCTAGAGATTTAGGCTCCAGACTCCATGAGTAAATGATCCCTTTGTGCTTTAAGTGTTGAAGACTGTTGGTTAATTAGTGGATGATCCTATTACTGTGTTTCCCCAAATTAATTAGGGGGCCTTGCTTTAATTTTTTTTTCTTTATTAAAGTCTTTCATCGAAAATTTTCCCTCCACCTCTTGCACCTGGTTGCATTTCATCATTTATTGATATTAAGACATGCTTTCTTTTTTTTTTTTACAAAAGTTTTTCCCCCTCTCTTCATGTGTTTTGGTTACTGTTTTTGTTTATGTATCTTGTTTTTTTCTTTTATTATGGGTTCGGGTAAACGGGTCTGGACCCGTGGGTACAACGGGTCTGGGTATGGAAACCCACCTTCTGGACCCGCGGGTAAACAGGACGGGTATGGTACCCTCTTGGGTAAACGGGTACGGGTCTGGTACCACCTGTACCGCCCCGAACCCGACCCATTGACATGCCTGCTCTAAGGCTTGTGCATTTGCCTCTATATGTTTGTCATTATCAAGATATGATTTCTTAGTAATGGCAAGATAAACATGCAATGCTAGGGCTTTAAGATATGCACTTATCTTAAACTTCCACATATCGATGTTGGAAACATCAAACATGAGAGGAGTAAGAAAATCCATGAGTGTATAAACTATATGTGTGCAACACAAATCTAGATTAGATTAGCAATCCAAGAATCACACTCTTAGGTGGTTAAACGAAATATCAGGAGCGTAGGCTCTGATACTAATTGAAAGTACACCTAGAGGGGGGTGCATAGGTGTAGTGCTAATCTAATGATGAATGATGTGAAATTTAAAAACTACACACTATGTGTAACTAAGAGTGAGCCCGAATTTTCCGTGATGGGCTCTGAAACTACTCCTCGAGATTCCTCTAAATTAAGAGTTGAGGTGCTATTAGAAGCTCTCTTGGTTCAACACAAGTGTGGGCACACAAACAATATCAAGCATGTATATGATATGAGCAATGTAAAGCAATGCAAGATAAGAGAGAGATCCAAACGCAAACACAAAGATATGTTTCGAGATTCGAGCCACTGCTCTACGTCCCCGCCTTCACACAGAAGGATTTCTACTATATCCACATAGGACCTTCCACAAAAGGACCTCCACTGAGAATTACAACTCAAAACCGGGAGTACACAATACTTCTCTCAAACATAATCACCTCTACACAAGAGGAAAGGCACAAAGCTAAGTAAAGAAAAAGTTTATAACTTTGTGATCCAATGATCACAAACTCTCTTGGTGATCTCAAAGGATTACAAACAATTTTTCTCACAATACAAAGATCCTAAAGATAGATTTGAGACAGCTCAAGTATGTGAGAAAACAAAGTGTTCTGAAAAAGAAACAACAAAGAAAACACTTGAGAAAAACTTCTATATAGATATAAAAATGAAGAACAAAACTAAATTCCCAAGACTTGTTTTCATTTGATTTTTCAAAAACTTTGAAACAATAAACGATAGGAGTTTTGGCACAAAAACTTCTTTAGAAAACTTTGTTAAAAACACTTAAGAAGGTGAAAAAAAATGCTCTTGAAATCTTGATGAAAACTGGCCTCAAAGGACCCATATTTATAGGCACTGAAAATATAGTCGTTGGGGTTCAGAACAGGTCAGAGATGACCTGTTGGTCGATCGTCCGGTCAACCACTAACGGTCGAATTTCTGACCGTTAGGGTTGACGGTCGATCGGTCGATCGACCGCCCCCAAGGCAAAGTGAGATTTTTCTCAACGTCGGTCAACTGCCCGGTCGACCGAGGTCAAAACCAGAGAGCTCCCTCTCTGGGTCGGTCGACCGGTCAGTCGACCGGGGCTAGACCCAGAGAGCAGACTCTCTGAATCGGTCAATCGCTCAGTCAACCGCTAAAGCCTGTGCACTTTTGTGCACGTCCGCCGACCGTTAGCGGCCCAAAAATCAGGGTTATAGGGTTTGAAATGTTGACTTTTAAATACCTATAAAATCCCATAAAATCACATAAAATTCACAAAAATAAGTTCATGTAAATATTTGATGTGCAATATGTGTGATCAAAATTCAACACATATTACAAACTATTTGAACTATTTTTTAGGTATGTGAATTTAGCTTTAAACCAAAAAAACGTATTTTCTGAAAACTCAATTATGAAATGAAATACGTTTTCTCTAAAACTTGTATAAATATAAAAACAAGATATTTAAACACTTTTGGAGCATATTGTGTATGGATAAAATCCAATACACATGTAAAAGATATATCTATTTTTTGACATTAAATCCCAAAATAAGTTTTGATAAAAATAAAACTTGAAACACATGAACTAGAACATCAAAATAAGTTTTTTAGACAATATGAACTATCAATGTATATGTATGAAATTCAATATACATATAAACCATGTAAACTTATTTTGATTCTATCTATTCATGAAAACTAAAGATATGATCTTAAAAATCCAAATGGTTAAACCGAAACCAATGAACTTTTGAACTTTTGTGTGTGTGTGAACTTGAGCATATCAAGACTAATCAATCTTACACAAGATCTAAAACAAAACTAAACAACCTAGATCAAGGTCTTCTTGTCGATCTTCATCTTCAAGACGACTCGATCCAAACACGATCCATGAGCTTGACTCCTTCAGAGTGCTAGATACGATCTTGACGCCGAGCACTTGAATCAACCCGTGTTAGCTCTAAAACTTGATTTTGAATTCTTTATTGAAGCTAATCTCCTACTAAGATCTTGATAAATATCTGAAACTATATAATCAAAAGATCATTAGCAAACTAACCTTCATAAGTTGTCATCATTAAAACTAAGGTGAAGGGCCTCTGGGCCTACACCTGAGAGGGGGCTCCCCGCCCCTTCCAACTCCCCCCGACGACATGACCGCGCAGGTCGACCCGCAAATTACTCTGCGTTGGGGCAAGGTTGAGATGAGAGCAACGTCGGGGGCGATGGGGAAGGGTAAAAGAGAAAATAAAAATATATAAACAAGTGATGGTTGGGAGGAATCAGTTTATGCTGACGTGGATGATGCTATAGTGAATCAAATTATGACGCTGAGTTTTTTCTAATTATGAAGTAAAGTAGGCGGTTGTAGCAAAATTTTTCTTTATTTTATTATTATTATTTTCTTGTAAAGTTTAAGGGCCTCGGCTGTCTTCATTTTATTTTTTTTATTTTTTTTCTTATTTTTATTTATTAAGTAGTTTTTATTTATTATTATTATTGTTATTTATATATAATTTGTATTGAGATGTTTATTATGTATTTGTTATCAATTATTATTATTAGTCATTACAATTGTTTTAATATATAATTGTTATTAAGCATTAGTATTATCATTTGGTATTTGTATTGAGACACTATTATCTGATATTAATTTATGTATTATAAAATGAGGATATTACATCATATCCACCTAACAAGAAAATTTTGTCCTCGAAATTTAATTTTGAGAAAAGAAAAATGCCTAATATCAAGTGATAGATGAGGATTGATCAAGGATGACTCGCCCCTACGTCGTGTCTCCTAGAGAGCGCCTATCGCAAGATACTAAAACGAGTGGAACGGATCGGTTCTTCAAGACTTTGGCACTTCGGTCCAAAATAGCCACTGCCTCTCAGTATAAGACAGGTCTGATCTAAGCTCCAACTCAGAATGGCTCAAGACATAACTGTCGTCTGAGACGTATCTCCTCAACTGAGACACATGGAAGACATCATGCACACCTTCTATAGATGGAGGTAGGTCACTTATCCTACACGCTCAAAGATGTCAAAAGAGCCTATGAACTTCGGATTCAGTTTTTCCCGGCTACCAAATCTGATCACCCCTCTCGTTGAAGATATCTTTAAGAATGCATGATCTCCAGCCGCAAACTCTAGGGGTCTCCTGTTCAAGTGTGCCTAACTCTTCTGTATGTCCTGAGCTGTCTGAGGTGTTTGCATATTATCTCACTTTCTCCATCGTCTGGGCAATAATTTCTGGTCCCAAAAGTCTTCTCTCACCAACATCATCCCAGCACAAAGGGATTTGCGCTTCCTTCCATGCACTGCTTTAAAAGGTCTTGATACTAGTCTGGTAGCTATTATTGTAGGAGAATTTAGCCAAGTGCACATGATCTTCCCATGATCTTTTGAAGTCTAGCATGCAGGCTCCCAACATGTCTTCAAGAATCTAAATTGTCCACTATGATTGCCCAACAGTCTGCAAGTGGTATGCAGTGCTGAACTTCTGACAGGTTCTCAGGCTTTCTTGAAGAATCTCTCAAAAGTGACAAAAATTTGGTATCACTGTCTAACACGATGCTGATTGACACACCATGAAGTCGAACCACCTCTTACAGGTACTTTTCTACTAGTAACTCTGTAGACTGTCCCAATCTGAGCAGAATGAAGTGCGCTGACTTTGTGAGACAGTCAACTATAACCACGCTGTATTGTTTTCTTTCTAACTGTAGGGTAACGCAGTGACGAAGTCTATGCTGATGTGCTTCTATTTCCATTTCATAATCGGAAGAGGTTGAAGAAGTCTGGTTGTCCTCTGATGTTCCGCCTTCACCTGCTGACATATCAGAGACTTCGCCACAAACTGAGCAATCTCTCTCTCTCTCTCTCTCTCTCGCCCTCGCGCCCCCCCCCCCCCCCCCCCCCCCCCCCCCTCCATCTCATGCCACAAAAATGTTACTTCAGATCTTGATATATTTTCGTCCCTCCTGGATGTATAGAATAGGCAGAGTTATAAGTTTTTGATAGTATTTCCTGTTGAACCTTTCCTTTTGGCATACAAATTCTGCTACCGAAACGGAGTGTCTCATCAGTATGTATATGCATGTCTGTACTCAGTCTAATTTCCACTTGCCTTCTGAATTTCTGTAGCTTGGGGGTCCTCACTCTTAGGTGCCTTGATCTTCTCCAATGAAGTTAGCTGGTCCTCACTCTTTCGTTAAGTCCTTATTAATGAAATATCGGAGAGCTTTTGTCTCATGGTTTTATCAAAAAAAAAAAAAAAGCCATTAGATAAGCAAGTCGTGTTCAGGATATATCCTTGATGTTTTGTATAATTGTGGCTAAGAACGATAATGGGTTGGGCCCATTAGAGTGGACTTGGATGGACATAAGGCCGGCTCTCCGGTCCTGACCTAACAAAATTACAGGGCCTTGATTTCTCCCCCAATCCCGGCCCTATCCGTACTAAAGCATTTTTATTAATATTTTCATTATGTTTACTTATCATTCATGTTTAACTTTTGATAATTACTATCAACGATTAGTTTGTATTACAAGCGACAAATATTCATAATCATTTATTAATATAAAGATAACATGAATATTTAACAATGAATTTTAGTTAAAATAATTTATCAATATTAATAAACCAATGATTAATAAAAAAATATTCCCACCAAAAAGATTAATAATTGTTTATTAATACAAATATTATTAAATAATGACTAATCATTAATTTTATGGTAAGTATCTTTTGTAGTTATTCATTGATAGCATTTTTTTTTAACTACCATTAGACTATTTTGTTTATGTTAATCATGCATAACTAACTGAATTTCACTTTAATCAGTAAAGTTTAAACATTAATAAAATAAAATACAACATCATCAAAATTTCTAGGCTTATATTTGTAAGGCCATATGTTAACAAAATATAACTTTAGTTATATCATACATCATAGGTGTACAGATGCTGAACCATTACATTGGACTTAATTAGTTTTCAAGCCAATCCAGATTGTAACATTCTTCTACTATCTGAACATTGAGCTCTGATATGTCCCTTTGCTTTCTTCCAGCCAAAGCCAATCTCTTCATCGCGTGTCACATGCAACAGAGACTTCAACAACATGGATGACTTCGGTATATGTTCCTCACCTGCGGGCACTCCTTCATGTCGATCTTCTCCAAGCTTGTTAAATGGCGGAGTTCTTCTGGCAGATCCCTGAGGTTAAAACACTGAGCGGTGTCCTGATATTTCAACCTTTTCAGCTGGCATATGGACTATTGGGAAACAATCTGTATACTCTGATACCAATTGTTGTGATTTCAGGAGAAAACGCCCCCACGACTGGATCGACTGAGGCGGCGCAGCGAATATGAACCATATGATCTGTTAAGACAACTTGAAGTAGAGAAGAAGAAGATATTCCAAAGTAGATAGAAAGCTAACACAACATATAACGTGGTTTCACCGATCAAACAGATCGTGTGTACGTCCACGGGAGAAGAGGGATAAACTTTATTAAAACTTTGGGGGAGTACAATATAAATTACTTATATCTCACGCTGAGAAGTTACAAGCCATTGATGGCTGCCAAGAAAAACGAGCCGTTGTGGCGAAGCTTCTCTCACGAATTTCTCACGTAGATGAATTACACTCTTAAGAATTACAAATTCATAGAATTCTCTTGAAATACATTAAAGGCCACCCTTAAGGAATTATTAATACATCATAGAACTCTGGTAGTCCTAAACAAACTTCTTCAATCAGAATAAAGAAAATCTGAATCCAACTTAGACTCAAAACACCTTTAATCAAAATAAAAGAAACTTGAATTCAATTCGGACTCAAAACACCTTCAAACAGAATAAAGAAAACTTGAATTCAACTCGGACTTAAAACAGATCAAGAAAAGAAAATTGTCAAATCCGACATTAATCAACCTTCACGACGTATTCACGTCATAATCCTAACAATCCGGGGCAGTTTCTTCAAACCTGGGCAGGCATAAATTCTCAATATCTCTAAATAATCTAGGATGCCAAATTCCGGTAACTTGTCCAAATCATGGCAGTTGGAAAACCTGATGCACTTGAGAGAGCTGACATTTCAGATACTCGAAGGCAGCTCAGTCAGAACGAAGCAATGGTCTATTGTGAGATTAGAAAGGCGAAGCAATATCATAGTGAGGTCCT
Source organism: Agave tequilana (assembly GCA_038442645.1). NCBI lineage: Eukaryota > Viridiplantae > Streptophyta > Magnoliopsida > Asparagales > Asparagaceae > Agave > Agave tequilana. The sequence goes on from JAVJIF010015772.1 coordinate 77,230, forward strand.
CTGTAGACCCCTCGAGGCTTTTCCTTAGCTCGCGAAGGACCAGAGACATCTGCAAGTTCTGTAATGGGGTGATGCTTGTGAGGGGCAGGACGATTATTGTCTTAAACCAGACACTTCTCAAGTTAGAGAAAGTGAAAATGGTCAGGTTGTGAAGAATTCTGCCAGAGCTAGCATAGTTGATCAATACAAGAACCTTGAGCTTTGGCATAATCTGAATGAATGGAGGCAAGAAATAGTTGCTTGCCGCGAAAACCAAGATCAGAACCTCAGACTTGTGGAAGTCCATCAAGAACCGGTTGGTTTCTTTCATTTCATCCGTGACAGGATTCAAGTTACTTCACAATCAATACACAGAACAAATCTATTTTGGAAACATAATTAGGATAAAAAGAGCACACATTATATATAAAATGGTTAAATCTTTTTAATTGAAACAAGATGGAGAATAATAAATCTTTGCAAGAAGCATGAAGTTTTACCTGTATGGATGGAGATGATCGTTGCCTCAAATGTCTCATCCTTGGACCTTTCCCAGTCCTTTGGAAGGTTGTCTTCTCTCCTTGGCATGATCAATCTCTTTCGGCTATTCAAAGCATTGCGATTGTTCATGTGAAGAACTAGATCCCTCAACACATCGTGCTGAGTATGCTATATGTATCTCCTGCTCTATTCCTGAAGAAATCATAATAAAAGAAGGTTAAGAACATTTAGTATATATTGAATGAAGAAAGAGAGGCACACAGATAACATAATGTGCATCCTTCACCAGAGTAAGGAGGTTTTTTTTGAAAGCTCGACCAAAACAGCAAATGCATCTTCTTCATCAGGATCACGTCTCTGTTGGAGAGAGAGAGGTTATTGTTGAGGAAGTCGAAGAGGATCGTCGAAGGGTCGTCGAGTGATCGCCGAGGAAGTCGACGACAAAAGGACGAGGAAGAAGCAGCAGCAAAACAACACAACAGCAGCAGAACAGGTTGGCCGGTCGACCGGCCCGGTCGACCGCCCGCAGCATCAGGAACTCGGGAAAGAGCTCGGTCGACCGCCCGATCGACCGACTGAAGTGACCCAACTCTCTGTTGGGCACCCGGTCGACCGCCCGGTCGACCGGTGGAAGGGTCGGTCGACCGCACAGTCGACCGACAGTCGGGTGCGGGTATTTTTCTGCTGATTCGAAAATCTGTGTATTTAAAGGCTGCTGTTAATTCCTAGGGTTTTGATCTGATTGCTGGAGATTTGCTGGAGCTCTCTTGCATTCAAAGAGGCTGCTAGCAATTGTAATCTTCTTCCAAAGCAATTAAATCTCTCTCTGATTGCCCCGAGGATGTAGGCGTTGAGGCCGAACCTCGTTAGATTGTTTGTTTGCATTTGTGCTCTTTCTGGTGATTGTTTTTGTGCTGGTTGTGTTGGTTCTTCTGTGCGTGGGAGATTCAAGGAGGGATCCTCTATCGCGTTGTTGTCGCCAAGGGCACAACAAGTGGTATCAGAGCTTCCAGGTTTGGCTTGGGATTTCTGAAGATTCGGAGGGCTCGAGATCTGATTCGGTGGAGATCGTGTGTCGATCTCAGATCAGAGGTATTGGTGTTCGTGGGATCGTGTGTCGATCTCAGAAGGACGCAAGGAGGGCTCATTGGAATTTGTGGTGAAGTAGATCCAGAGAGAAACTCAATCTAGGGTTTCAAGGGAAAGGTAAAAATCCAATTTTTATCTGAGTAGAGATCTATTTCCAGTTGATTGTTCTTCCGCATAGATAGAGGATCAATAAATCTCAATGGCAGAAGAAATTGTTTCGGCTAAGACAATGAATTCTCACCCGAGGATTGAAGTTGTCAAGTTCAACGGTACAAATAACTTCGGGATGTGGAGATGTGAGGTTATGGATGCGCTGAATGCATCGAACCTCGAGGACACTCTCCTATTGGAGAAGAAGAAGAGCACGACCACTGATGAAAAATGGGCAAAGATGAACAGATCGGCATGTGGATTAATACGTTCATGTTTGTCGCAAGACATAAAATACCTTGCGCAACATGAGACGTCGGCAAAGAAACTGTGAGAAACCCTTGCGAAGAAATACCTGACTAAGAGTGTTGAGTCCAGGTTGCAGCTTAAGAGTAAGCTGTACAGTTTTCAAATGAAGAAGGGGAGCACAGTGAATGAGCACATCAACCGATACACGAAGCTTCTTACAGACTTGGTAAACGTGGATGTCATTGTAGATGAGGAAGATAAGGCGATCATCTTTCTGAACTCACTCCTGGCGGAGGAGTATGAGACATTCACTCTGACCTTCATCAATGGAAGGCAGACCTTGGATTATGATGAGGTGTCGTCTGCACTGACTAGTTATGAGACGAGGACGAAGGAGAGACATCCTTCTAGGTCAAGCTCATCGGCGGAGGCACTAGAAGTAAGAGGCAGAAGTTCATCGCGGAAGGACAAGGAGGTTAGAGGAAGATCGAAATCCAGGCCGGGTTTCAGAAATCTGAAGAGGAATCAGTGTGCCTTGTGCAAGGAATTAGGAAACTGGAAAGCAGAATGCCCGAAGGCCAAAGGTAAGAAGGTGGAGTCAAAGACCGAGGCGAATCTCGCACAGGCAGATAGATCGGATGATGACTCATCGGTGTTCTCTCTCTCGGTTACTACCCCTACTATTTGTAACTCAGATAGTGCTGAGTGGATCTTGGATAGCGGAGCCACCTATCATGTGTGCCCGAACAGGGCCTGGTTTTCTAGCTTTGAGAAGCTAGATGGATATTACACGGTCATGGGGGATGACCATCCGTGTAATATAGAAGGGATGGGTACGGTCTGCATCAAGATGGATGATGGGATAGTTCGAGAGTTGAAGGAGGTGAGGTATGTACCTCAGCTCAAAAGGAATCTTATCTCAGTTGGCACTTTGGAAGCATCGGGCATGGTGATATCTGTTCGAGATGGCGATCTCAGGATGATCAAGGGCTCGATGGTGGTGATGAACGGCGTCCGCCGAGGAAACCTCTACTACTTGAAGGGTAGTACGATTACATATCAGGTGGAGACTTCGAGTTCTTCAGATGTTGGTGGCCCGGAGGTTTGGCAGGGAAAGGTCGGACAGGAAGAAAAAAAAATCTTTGCGAGCTCCTGCAAAGAAGGAAATGGAAGGTGCTGCTACCTGCGAGTTGGAAGGTGGACACAGTGTTCTGGACAAGAAGAAGGTGAGATTCAGCACCAGTACTCACCGCAATGAAGGTCTTCTTGATTGTGTTCACATGAGCGTATGGGGACCTGCTAAAACGGCATCGCTTGGAGGTCACAGGTACTTTGTCTCATTTATTGATGGTTCATCTAGGCAGGTTTGGATATATCCCATGAGACAAAGGGGTGAAGCCCTAGATGTGTTGGTGAAGTGGAGAGGAAGAATGGAGAGGCAGATAGGTAGGAAGATAAAGGAGCTTCATATTGGTAATGTTGGAAAGGACATGTACCAGTTCCTACGATTTGGCCAGAACACAGGTATTGCAACTCACTTCACAACAGGTACAGATGGGTTGGCTAAAGATGTAGTCCGTCCCTTGCTGGAGGAGGTTCGGAGGTTGTTGTCTAAAGCAGAATTAGACAGGTCGTTTTGGGCTGAGGCGACTGAGTATGCTAGCCATCTCATGAACAGATCGACTGCGATAGGAGGTAAAGCTCCATTGGATATTTGGTCTGGGAAAGCTGCTCAAGATCATTGTTTGCTGTGGGAGTTTGGAAGTCCGGCCTACTTCAGTGCCAAGAATGGCAAGGTGAATCCGCGAGCAAAGAGGTTTGTCTATTTGGGTGTCAAGGGAAACAGCTACAGGTTGTGGGATCCCGAAGACAAGAAAATCGTGATGAGCAGGCATGTCACTTTTGGAGAGACTTCAGTGTTGAAGTCCACTGTCTCTCAGCAGGTGGGGAGGACGGAGACCAAGGAAGGATCGCAGCGGGTGGAGGTAGATGCTACTCCATCATCTCCAGTTAGTTCGGCATTAGAGGAGATTTCACCGGATGTGACAACGGGTGGAGATCATGAAGCCAAGGTTGATGCTGAACAGGTTGAAGACATTGCAGAGAATGTCGAGTTATTTGCATCTATTGAAACAAAGGTGAAACCACGCTTGTGGGAAAAGAAGCATGAATCTCAAGCTTGTGATCGTGACAAGCTGAAGTTGAAGACCGTTGTCCTCCATGATGGTCGGGAAGAGGTTCATATGACTCGGTCAGACAGGTTCACTGCTGCAAATAGAGGTGCAAGTGCTTGAGCTTGATGAAGCTCATCTTAAATGAACTACGGTTGGCTTGATCCTTTTGGGCAAAGGTACGTAGGCAGCCGTAAAGGCGCAGCCATTTGTGATGCAACTCTTATGGAGCTATTTGGGTTCTCGAGAAGCTGTTTGGATCTTCACGTAGAGGTGAAGAGTTGTGGCCGATGGAACTTCACGTAGAGGTGGAGAGGCTTCACGTAGAGGTGAAGTGTTGTGGCCAGTTGGATCTCACGTAGTGGTGAGGTGTTGTGATCTCGATGAACAGGTTAAATCTTCTGGAGAGAAGATGTTGTGCTTGCATAAAGAGTGGTGTGCATCCAGTTGTAGCCGATGAATGTTTGGTGGGCTCTACGCAGACTTCGTTGGACCGTCAGTGGAAGACAGGAAGACTAGATAGAGCTGGTCAGTTGAGAGTCAGTGTTGGCTCATGAGAAGTCTTCGTGAGGTCGTGAAGTTGCGGAGTGGAAGCCACAGTTTGGTGATCAGCATGTATGGAAATTCTCCTAAGGTGAAGTGCAGGGAAGGCATGTGCGATGTTTTCCATGGATAGCTGAGCTAAAGATTCCAAGCCGAGATCGTGTGTCGATTTCGACGAGATCGTGTCAATTTCATCCGGTGCGCGCAAGCCGAGATCGTGTGTCGATTTCGCCAGGTGATAGACTGGTGTTCGTTGGAGATCGGCTCAGATTTTAGGAAAAATCTTCGCCGAGGTGGAGAATTGTTGGAGAGAGAGAGGTTATTGTTGAGGAAGTCGAAGAGGATCGTCGAAGGGTCGTCGAGTGATCGCCGAGGAAGTCGACGACAAAAGGACGAGGAAGAAGCAGCAGCAAAACAACACAACAGCAGCAGAACAGGTTGGCCGGTCGACCGGCCCGGTCGACCGCCCGCAGCATCAGGAACTCGGTCGACCGGCGCGGTCGACCGGCGTGCACAACGTGCACATAGAAAGAGCTCGGTCGACCGCCCAGTCGACCGACTGAAGTGACCCAACTCTCTGTTGGGCACCCGGTCGACCGCACGGTCGACCGACAGTCGGGTGCTGTCACGCCCCGCTTCCCAAAATACACAAGATTGGGTACGTGACAAGATTCGGCGACGTATTCTGAATTAAAATACGCTAAGCCTCAATGTAGTAAATCAAAACATAAAGTTCACAATTTATTCCAGCATTCAAAAGCAAGTACAATAATGTCTTGAAAGTTCATTTATTATAAACATAACAAGAATGAAAGCAAAATACTAAGGAGCCTCACAAACTGAAACTGCTGATGGTCTACTGAAGATCTGCAACGCGCTCAAAGTACTCCTGGTCCTGCAATGTGCTCAGATCTGGATCTGAGCATAGCAAACTCAGGGTCGTCAATAAGCGACCTAGTGAGTGGTAAAATAAAAAGGGGAAGATGCACATGCATGTAATGTCAAGCATATGAAAAGAAAATATATATGATAAGAGTGAACAACATGCCAACAAGAAATAAATAATAGCTAAACAAGTCAGTGATATAATCAAAGGTACCTCAGGTCATGAATATGATCAATGTTTATAATAACATGCAAGTCCGAATGTCAAGTTCAGTTTATAGTATCAATATAAGAATTTAGTTTTTATTATTAATTATGTCAGCGAACACCAATTGCCACATGTAATAGACGCATCCCATACTACGCCTATTACACGTGCCAATCGAGGTCCTCAGTTATTGAAACTGATCGTTGGAGACATTGTCTGTGTTTTAGCTGGGTCCCGTGCATACCCGGGACCACAGCCCAGACTCCTGGCGCTGAACCAGGACCTACCGCAAGGTAGTCAGGAACATGTAAACAGGAACAGGTACATGTATAACATGTATAACATGAACAGGAAACATGACGGGGTGCCAGTCACCCCACGGGAACCCTGCAGTGGAACCCTCTTTCGGCTGCGCAACCTAAATCCTAGGTCCACCCAAAATACAGACGCTGTCTCCTCCATCAATCTCCCCAATCCCAGTGTAAGTTATTTAATTTAGTTATCAAGATTATTAATGTACATGTTACCTAAATCTACTGGGATAACTCGGTGATGATGACGATAACCACATAGCAATGAAAATCGTGATACATGTATAACAGGATATGTATGTCGGTGAACATGATAAACAGGATGAGATTGTTACCGTCTAATAATGTTTTTCCCAGTAGTTAGATAACATGAATATGATGGTCATAAATGTCATTCAGGTGAGTCTTAGTGGTAAAATCCTAACCGGTATCATGTAGTGATCAAGGAGGTCAATCATCAATAACAAATGTGCTTAATTGCATACAGGAATACATAAACATGCTACAAATAATACATGCAGGTAATTCATGAAATTATAAAATTTCTAAGTACTGGCACATTAGTTTAAACAACATAATTAGATAAATAGATAAAATCCTTCCTCACAAGAATTCTTGTGAGCTGAAGGAGGAAAAAGCACTCACCTGGGGTAGATCTCAATCCAAAGCACTGCAAAATCCTAGAATCCCGAAAATCTACACAATATATTTCAATAGAAATTGTTAGGATCTTTTATTTATTTAATCCTTATTAATTAACTTAAGGTTGAGAGTATGATCCTATGAATTACATGAACTTAATAGGTTTAATTTACTAAATTTTAATTCTCCATTATTGGGTTTTCAAAACTTTTTAACATTAAACTTTTTTAACGGTTTCGAATTTGCCATTTAGCAAAACTGACTTTAAAGGGGATAATTTGATTTAATTTTTTGTTGCTATTCTTCTGAAAATTTTATCATGAAAAGTAGAGACAGTGCAGATTGTTATTTATATTTTTTTCCTATTTTTCTGATATTTTTAACTAATTATTTTAATTATTTTCCTGCAGGTTAACAAGTCTGGAATTTACTGTTGGGTCGGGTTTGTGTGTGCAGATGTGGATCCAGAAGGGTACAGCCCATACAAAAGCTGGGCTGAAAGTAACATGGGCCTTTGTAATATATATATTTATTTTGTTTCTTTTGAATACAGCAGCCTAGGCCCCTCAGGCCCAGCCCGGACCACTCTCAGGCCGGACCAGGCCAGGCCCAGGCCTGGTCCAGAATTCTGTTTTTTTTTTTTTTTCCTTTTTTTTTTTTAAACAGGGCCTTTGGGCCCTGGAAGTGGCCCAGCGGCCTTGACCGGGCCAAGCCAGGCCGGTTCTGGCCCAGCCAGGCCAGGCCAGGCTTGGCCTGGATTAAATTTTTTTTTTTTTTTTTTAAATGCCCAACCCGGCCTGCCAGGCCCGGGCTAGGCCTGGCCTGGCCATCCTGGCCAGGCCGGCCAGGCCCTGCACAGCAGGGCACAGCCCTGCTGTGCAGCGCACTGCTCTCGGCCAAGCCGAGAGCAGTGCAGCATTTTTATTTTATTTATTTTTTTTGTTTTGTTTTGGTTTTTTTTTTTTTTTTTCTAAATTCTAAATTGTAGAAACTTTTTTAAAAAAAAGGGGTGTAAAATTTAGATATTTATTTAATTAGATTTAGAATTAATTTTCAAGGATTGATAGATTAACCATGAGTCTAATTTTAGATCCTTTGAATTTTGTTCTAAAAAAATTCTCTTTTTTTTTTGTTTTTGTTTTCTTTTGTTTTTTAAAAAAATATAATATGCTAAAGAATAATTTAGCATTCTAATTGGTTTCATGTGATTGATCGTGGAGTCAGTTATTTACAGTGAATTGATTATGCAAGACGATGTGCAGATTCATGGACAATATCAGATTTTTAATTGAAATAACCTTTATGCCAAAAGATGCAATAGAACAAATTCTTTTATGAAGCCATTAGGGCAAATATCCTATACAAATTCATACTATTTTTTTTTATTATTATTATTAATTTTCAGTTTCATAAAAATATACTTTAAATCATGATACGTTCTTAGGATTTAATTCATAAAAATTAACTATTTACTTGGATTTAGCCTGCTTCTAAATCTCCACGCCTCCTTCTCAATCTTCACGCCTCGGAACCGTTCTCCGTCACGATCAGCTCCAACTCCAATTCCAATTCTAAGGAGGGTGAACAGGATGAGAGATGATGGGCTAGGAGTTCTTTCTGCTTGTCGCTCTTATTTTTATTTTTAACGGAGGGAAGAGAAGAAGGTTACAGATAAGATCTTTTAGGATTTTTAAAATCAGGTTGTTAAGATGTGAATCTAAGTTGATAAGATAAGATATTCCTAAAGATCTCTTGAGATCTTACTGTTAGATATTTAAATCTTAAATTTGACCTTGGGTTGTTTAAAATAATTTAGCCCTCCTACTTAACCACATGCCAATGTAGCATTATGGTTAAGGCATTTGGACTAGGTACAAAGGAGTCGAGTTCGAAACTTGGTATAAACATATATATATTTATTTTATTATTATTTTTTTTTATTTTTTTTTTGCATAAAAAATAATAAGAGTATTACAGGTGCGGGTATTTTTCTGCTGATTCGGAAATCTGTGTATTTAAAGGCTGCTGTTAATTCCTAGGGTTTTGATCTGATTGCTGGGGATTTGCTGGAGCTCTCTTGCATTCAAAGAGGCTGCTAGCAATTGTAATCTTCTTCCAAAGCAATTAAATCTCTCTCTGATTGCCCCGAGGACGTAGGCGTTGAGGCCGAACCTCGTTAGATTATTTGTTTGCGTTTGTGCTCTTTCTGGTGATTGTTTTTGTGCTGGTTGTGTTTGTTCTTCTGTGCGTGGGAGATTCAAGGAGGGATCCTCTATCGGGTTGTTGTTGCCAAGGGCACAACAGTCTCTCCATCCAGATGTTGATAAGCACATCAAGAGGGATCTTCTTGTCATCTAGGAAAGAGCCCAGGTCCAGGAAACACTCTCTGAACCTTGACTGAAAGGCGTTCGATGCTCCCAGCCATCCTTTCAAGCAATTTGATCTTATGGGAGTCAGAGATTGCTTCTCCTCGAGATAGTCTGTTCTTGGCACTGATCCAAATCTTTGGAGGTTGATCACGTAAAGATACCCCGATTACTTTCAGAGCAAGAGGAAGACCTTTGCATTTTTCAGCAGCCTAAAAATCATCAAAATAGGCTCATGACAAGATATAATCAGAAAAGACTACAAGATGGTTTTAGCAGAGTGAAAGAGTTGAATGCAGTCAGAAGTTTCTACTAGAAAATGGGTTGTTGCCTGGCTCTAGTGTTTAGCGCAAAATTTAGAGAGTAAAAAGCTCAAAAAGGAGACACAGACAATATTACTGAACACACCCTCTTACGTGTCTCCTCATTTCTCATAATATCCCCATTGCACCAAGCCTCACTTTCAATTTAAAGAGTCTTTAGATGCTTTGTCCATTTATTAGAATGAAATTAATTCCCTTTTTGCAATTTTTAAAGAGGTTTAGTTTCCTGTTTTCTAACCCTTCATTAAAAATCTAAGCACCTCGTTCCCTGAAAAAACAAATCTATGTACTGCTTCTTATCAAATTTTCCCATAATTCATTCATTTTAAATGAGTGTCACCATCTTTAGTTGGTTATACATCACCTTGCACTCGTTTGGTGCAACTCATCCACCTCGTGCGACTAGTCATTATGTAAATTATCTTGTTTCTTTAATCTTGTTTCTTTTGCATTTAGTTTGGTAATATGAACATGGTTCCATTTTTCTTCTCCTCATGACACGAGATTTCCATTACTGCATCAAACCTTGAAGAGGTTAACCCTCTTTTTCAAATGAATCAATTGATAATGAGAACTAGTTTAGATTCATATGTATTTGGTCAACTCTACTACCATGAATATGAATCAAATGAAGGGTTATACCTTAATAACACCGACTTCTCATGTTTTCTCAATTCTCACATCACATATCTTTTTTTTTTGTGAGAAAAAAACGTGAGGCCGAAAAAGCCTCCGGGATTTCATTAATAAGAACTTAACGAAACAATTCAAAAAAAAAAAAAAGAAAAAAGAAGGGTACAAAGATGTAAAAAATACAAAATTGATCCTTCCAATTCTAACATAAAATCATTGACATTCATCTGTCTTGACGATGTTTTTGCGAAGTCTTTAGGCCTCAAGGACTTTTCAGAGGCTGCAAAGAAAAGCATGACCATAATCGTTGTACTCTCCTAGATCATTTCTAGTTCATTTCTTTCCTATTGTTGCCATGATATTCTCCCATATCACGGCAACAATAGAAAAGAAATGAACTAGTAGGAAACGACTGATCATACCGGCTTCACCATCTTCGTCTCAATAGCTGGGGGAGCAGTATGTTCGCCAAAAGCTGAAGAACAGAAAAGGGAAAGAGCAGCCTCTTCCCCAAGCAATCCCAACTCGCAAGTGTAATTGAACGCTGTAGTGAATTTGAACCTGGATACAACAAGGGTCTTGCATCCAGGGATCTTTAAAACAAGCTCTTCAAGCTCAGCAAGGGACCACACGTCGTCTGATACAATCGGAGTTGGTTCTTTGACTCTCGGCATCAGATTTATCTGCCATTGAGTGATCTGGTTATAAGAATTGATGACTACATTTCCACTGATCTGTTCCCACAGTTTCTGCTCCAAGTTCTCTATATTTGGGGACTGTGAGACAGTCTCAAAGAAAATTCTGTTTTTGAAGTGATCTGAGGAAGATAAATCACAGATTCAGTGATAAAAGATAATAGAAACAACCATGAGCAAAAAAAAAATTAAGTACATGAAGCTCAGAATTGTCTAGATTGCTAAAATCAAGACATAATATGAAACATGAGAAGAATTGAACTTTGGGTATTGCAGGACACTTGCTTGATGGGAGTGGCCATTAATTCATGACACAGGCTACCAATATGTTTTCTATCTTTCATGAAACAAAAATAGAATGAAAGACTTGATTGTCTAGATAAAATGCTTGAATTGAAGATGATTCGGGACCGAATACTTCTCACTCTAATGTAACCCTACGATATTTGAATGCAAGATTCACTCATTGAAATTGATCTATATTATTTTAAGTAACTAAAAATTAAAAATTTTGAATTTTGAATACTTTTTGCCTATCCATCAAGTAGGTTCAAAATGGACGACCGAAATAGTGAATTGGTTATTTTAACAATGTAAAATATTTGAAATCTAACAAAATATTAATGTGTGAGGGTTTTAAGTGTTTAGATCTTGATAAAATGATTGGATCGAAAATTTGTATGTCTAAAGACGTAGATTTAAGTAATATACTATTTTCGGCCGTCCATTTTGCGCCTACTTGATGAATAGTTAAAAAGTATTCAAAATATACGTTTTTTTTGTTTTTGATTACTTGAAATAATGTAGATCAATTTTAACAGAATGGGTTTTACATTCGGATGTCGTAGACTTGTATTTTAGTGGGAAGAATTCAGCCTCGAATCCTTTCGGAATGACAACTCTCTCTCTCTCTCTCTCTCTCTCTCTCTCTCACCTCAGCCGCTAGCTAGAGAACTCTCTCAGCTGACCCTCCGACCTGGCCGCAGTCCTAAAAAATTGCAAATATTCTCAGTCTAATTAGCACTGCGATCATGTTGGCAGCCCTCACAAAACACTGTGAACATGATACGGTCCTCACAAAAAAATACTGTGACCATGCTAGCGCTGCGATCAGGATTTATGGCTAAGATTCAGCCATATCACTGCCAACTGAGAGAGTCCCTCAGTTGGCGGCTGAGATACATACATACATACATATATATAATTTGCATCAATTTGGGAATCTAAATCGGAAAACGGGCTAAGAGTTTTCCGATATCAATTAACGAGTTTACACAATTTATACCATGATTATCAAGCTATACTTAATTAACATCGTGATTAACAAGTTTACTCAATTAACATCACGATTAACAAGGTTATTCAATTAACGTCATGATTGGCTAGCTTACAAAATCAATATCTTAATTAACTAGCTTACACAATTAATACTAAAATTAATCAAGTTTTTGATAGGATACAGGAAACAAAATTATTAAAATCTAACCACGTAAATTAAGTGAGAACAAGAGTAAAACTTTACTCACAATCGATTCGACGATTTTCGATATCGGTGAAGCTTACAAAATCTCCGCGATAATATCCTATTTAATATTATATATATAGCATTTAGAGTTAGCATATAACTATTAATCAAAAAATAAAAAAAGGTAAGAGGTGCTAGCTTACCTCTGTACTTGATTAATTAAGTGATTAATAAATCACCAAGCATCCACCTCCTTGAATCGCCAAACACCACCTCCTCCTTCTTTTTTGCCCGCGCACCCACCTCCTCTCCTTGATCTTGCTCCCAGCTAGATTAAGTTGGCCGAGACAACTTGGGCTCAGTTGTCTCAGTCCAAGCTCCAAATGGAGGAGAAAAGAAGAAAAAAAGAGAAGAAATGAAAGATAAAAGAAGGGGAAAAAAGAGAAAATGAAAAGAAAAGAAAAGAGAAGAATTTAATTGAGGAATTTTTTTTTGAGAAGAGAGATTTTTCTCGGGTTGTTTGGGAAAGTGAGAAAGATTTGGGGATTTTTCTTGGATGAATAGTAACCCAGGAGGAAGTTAGGTGATGAGATAAAATTTTAGAATAATTCTCTTACTAGTATGTATATATAATATATATACATGTGTACATATATTATATACAGTACTTTGGTATTTATCCCTTTTTCACCCTAGACACAGAGAAAAATATGTTTAACTTAAAGCCAAATAATTAATTGTCCAATAATTGGATGGTCGAATTCATTATCAAAACGTGAGTAATTAAATTATCGTCTCTAATTATTTTCTATATTCATATAAATTGAATATTAAAATTTTAATTACGGTAAAATAATCCTAGTATAACACCTAACTTGATTACTCGCGGTCCAAACTCACTATTCCCATACATATCCCATTTATTGACGGGTAATGACCCAACTATCTTACCCGATTATCACAACAATATTTGACACAAACACAAAAAGGTCCAGTAAAATTCAAACAATAAATATAAGTATCAAGAGTCTACAACATTTCAAATAAGACATATTAATATATTATTGACTAAACAAGTACCGGTATTAATTCAGTTTTGTTCAAGTAAAAGCAAATTCGACCTGTTTATTAATTGAGTAATCGGGTACGAGTCCAATTTGAGTCCGTATAAAAATCTAACCAAACTTGTCTAATAGGGTATGGTTCGGATCCAAACCCAACACATTGACAAGTCTACTCTGTATAGATTGTGTCATGGACTGTACCATGTCAGGTGGAGGCAAGCTCAGACATGACTCAAAATAAACTGGAACGCAAATTTGAGGCCTAGACATGCTAAAGTATTGTTTTCAACATTAATGTACTAAGTTTTTTTTAAAAAATAATAATGTATTAAGTAAGTATCATTATAGCACAATGGTAAAATCTCTTTGCAGTGAGCAGGACTTTACTGTTCAAATCTCTCGTACACTTGACTACAACCTATATTTCCCAAAAAAAAACATTAATTACTAAAGAAAGTTAAAATACACAGCTCCAAAATACAATTTCATGGAGCAATCCAAGAAACTATTTTCATTAAGACAGGTTAATTACAGCCTCTAACTCAACCGAGTAGCCAAAATGTTGATACCATAACACCAATTGCTTTTGATTAGCAAACCCTTTGTTCAAGATTTGTGTACAACAACTAAACCACAAACAAAAACGTCTTGAAAGTATCATTAATCATTTTATTGACGAAGACAAATATTTTAAAATTTTCCTCGTCATGACATGTTTTTTCCCTCGAGTTTTGTTTTTCCAGACAAACTAAGCTCATTGGAGTCTGATGGAATGTTCCTTGGCTTTATTTTAAGGATTTTCACTCAAACCAGAGAAATGCAGCAGGTCCCATTGAGATTGAGCACGCAGTAGACTTACTCAAGTCTAAAGTTTCTTCTTCATCTGGGGTCACTGCACGCTAGCAGCTCAATCAGTCACAAGCACTGATGATAGTGTCTTCATCCCAATCCAATGCATTTGCTTTGTGGGTCACCAACACTTTGCATCATTCATTTCCTTTTTCCAAGTCTTCGGTCGTCGCCTGCAGGGAACCAGTCAGCATCAGTTCACAGTTCACGCCAGTTGAACTCACCATTGATGAGAGCACAGGACAAGGCTCTCTCGTCTTGGTCCCATGTTCATCTATTGTCATTGTTTGTTGATGAATACTGCGTTGAATTTTATGATTCTGTTTTGTATCCTTTTAGGATTGAACCTGTCATGAATTGCAATTTTCTCCCTTATCCACTCCTGTAGATGCGTGGATATATAGATCTAGAGTTTATGAGAGAGATTAAACATTCTTCTTCGGTGAGATTTGCAGTGCACTTGAGATTAAGATTCAAATTCAAACGTTTCTGCAAAATTTGTAAATCACAATTCAATATGGTAAATCTCTACCGCACCAGCGAATGCAGGTCAGTCAAAAGGCTAAATTACGTATTCGATATCATGTTATACTTGTTGAATTTAATGATCTACTGGCAGCAATCAAGATTCTGTATAGAATCGCCACTTCGCTCCTGTAAACATCAGAAATCTGTAAAATCTGGGTTCAATCCATTGAGCTACTAAATAAAAATGTAATTTTTCTGTACATAGTACAAAGCAAGCAAATAAAAGTTGTAACAAGAATATAACACACTGCAAACTAACTAGCATCATACAGCACAAAATCTCCTAGTTATTACACGAGGCACACTTCCTTACTCAAAATTCTCATAAACCACATTCATCACCTTTCGCAGAACCTGTGAAGCTGCAGAGAGATTTTAATCCGAAGGCAATGCAAAATTTACACGTATTCTCGCAAGTTCAGGTTCTTCAGAGATATCTGCTCGGAATGAAGTCATACATTCTAATGGGGTAACTATAGAACTCTTCATTCCTGACATCACCCTTCCTGTGCCGGAACGGTACCCACCACGGGAGACCTCTGTCTGATGCCGTGTTCCTGGCCTCCAGCGTGTTATCCAGCACCATCCCAACAACTGTTGCCACCAGCGGAGCCGATGAAAAGATTGTGTTCAGTATGTCGTCAAACTGCAAACAGACACAAACACACAAAATAGAAACCACATAAAATGCACAAATAGAAACCACATACCGTTATTCAGATTATGCTCCTAGTAAAAAACATCTATAACATAGCTATTTCTCACTTACCCATCCAGCATTTGTTTTCACAGGTCCATGGCCAGCAGAGAGAGTGAATTCCTTGAAATATTGAGGAACTGATATCCCAAGGAAAAGGGAAAGTCCTATTATGTAGAGGTTTCTCATGGAGTTGTTGTTTGTGAATTGAATGAATGATATGCCAACAGCAGCTGCAACATGCACAAGATCAGAAGCACCGCCACATATATGAATAGAAAGCAAACCAATAAAATTAAAAAAAGCAAGCATGACAACTTTCGTGTATCTAACCAACAAGTCCAAAGAGAACGCAATATATTGCAGCAAATATCGGTAATGGTATTGACGCAAAAAAGGCCCCAAACTTTCCTGCAAATGCAGAGATTACTCTCAAATCCTGGTGAACTATTATGTGATGCGTGCGTTAGATATAACATGTTGCATATGAAAGTTAGAACAAACCAAAGATGGAGAAGAGAATCATAAAGCCAGTTGATATCTGCACCACTCTTCGGCTTCCAATTCGTGTCAATCCGAGGAGTCCAATATTTTCACTGCATCAAATGAATTTCAATATCTTACAATTTAAAAGAAAAATGTAATGCTCTACCGTGTGTGACAATGAAGATGACTATGGAAAAGTAGAGATGATGCCAATTGAAAAGTATCTTGTTATTGCAGGAAAAACATGATTACAACGCACAAGGAACTTGGAAGGAGATGCAGCAGAAAATTGCTATAACTATTAGACCAGTGAAGTAGCACAGCATGTGGTACATAACATGTATGAGCTCTAGTTAGCTGAAAGTAGAGAGAAAGGAAGGAGGGGTTGTTGTGGTGGTGGCCTTGTTGGGGGGGGGGGGGGGGGGGGGTGATAACAAGCTGTTGCACTGCCTTACACTGATGCAGTTGATCCCGCTGCAGTCCCAAATATTCCCTCAAGCAGCATACCTACACCCTGTACACATCAATCCGCATTAAAAATGAAGAAGATCGAAACAGGAAGATGTTTACTTGAGAAGCTTCTAGCATAGGGTCCTAAATTCACAGAGATCATCCATTACTGATCTTTGGCTTGGTATAGTGTTTCATATATTCTCTAAATGTAAAGTTTGATTTCAGGTATGAAACTTTTGTAGATCATAAAATCAAATGGCTGTAAGTCATGAACTGTATGAAGTATAGCACATATGGATTCATGCATTTTTTTGACAAATTTGAAAAGTAACATTATCCATTGCGCCTCTCTCCCCTTCCTTTCCTTATAAAATGTCACCTCCTTTTCACAAACTCAATTACAAACAGCCTCCTATTTTCACAACATTCTCCCACCTCCCTCTCATGTTACCAAGCTCATTTCTTTCACCAAATTTAAATTGACAACTATTCTAATGTGCACGGGCAATAAATAATTTCCATCTATTAAACTCTTGAATAGTTAATTTTTTAATTAAGAGTTTTGTTTTAGTTTGTATTTTATTAAGAGTTTCTATATCGTTAGGATTCCTACTCATATTATAAGTTGTATTTGTAATTGCCTATAAATAAGGAGTATTGAGGGAGGAATTAAAATCTCCCTCAAATCTTTTCCTCTAAAATTATGATAGTGGTATCAGAGCTAATGGTGTTCGGTTGAGTTTCGGGTGCGCAAGACGGTGATCTATGGTGGCATCAAGGTGAAGAAGAAAAATAAAAAGTTCAAATCCGTTGCAAGGGATAGGTCAATGATTGTCAGAGTACATCGATCAAGGCAGAGTCGAGGTTCATGGATGATTAAATCTAGTTTGTGTGCAAGGACGACATCAATCTATAAATGACGATTGGATAGTCGCTAATGGCAGGCGGCAAGGCGAGCCTGGCAGCCCGCGACTACGCGTGGGGTAGTAGCGATGATCAGAGTGTGAATGGAGCAATCAGAGTTGGATTCAAGCGATTCAGGAGTCAAATTCTATGTTTTTTAGCGTTCCAAATGCAATAGTGGATGCAGATCGAGGTGATTCCAATGTCTGTAGCAGGTTTTGTATAAATTGGTGAGGAATTGACAAAGATCACAGAGATCGGGTACAAGTTAGAGTTGCGACGGGCTAGTTGTGACATGGTGAGATCAACGCGGGAATTGGTGGATCTAGAATCATTTGAGATCAACACGACGATGGATTGGGTAAACATCAATGTTGTTGTGGATTTACAACCGATAATTGATGAAAGACCATGACAGTGTATTGGCGAGAAGCCCGATAAGACTATGGTGGTTATGTGAAGATGATTAGTCTCAATGGATAGACGGATCATAATCATCTTCACATAACCACCATAGTCTTATCGGGCTTCTCGCCAAAAATCATAGCGGTGACACTAATTGTGTAAGGTTGGTAAGACCATGGCGGGATTTGATGGCAGTTGCCTCAAGACTGGTGGTGGGCTCAATGCCGAAAAGGCGCCACAAAGTAGGTATTAGGTAGTGGTAGTGATGCAAAAGAGAGTCTGCAGCCCAAATTTGAAAGATGCAGGAATACAAGTGTGAGGTGGCATAGTTGGTGCATGCAAGATTTGTAACTTCACAACTTTGAAGGGATGTTACTTCAGGATATGATTCGTCTATGAAGTGGATGACGAGAACAAAGTATTTTCAGGTTTTGTGGCTCACAAGATTTGGGACAAGGTGGAGATTGTTAGGATTATATCCCGTATTCGGTTTAGCATTTAGACGGGCTTTGTGTGCAATGGACTTATGGGTCGGGTTCACTTAGTGGTGTGTGCTACTACTAAGTTATGAGTAGTGCTAGGATTTCTGTGTGGCATTATATATAATCCCTCATAGGTTAGATGAGAGGTGGCTTCGGAGACGATGTGAATCAATGAGATGCCGACCTACGTAAATTTGATTTTCTTCTTGACTGTGTGATTCTCTGTCATGTGCTCGAGATTATCGACCTCACAGCATGTTGAGAGCGTCGGCAGAAAACTCAATCCTAACAAGTGGTATTTGAGCAACTTTCTTCTGATCGTTCACGCGCCGCCTCAAGCCTGGGCTAGGCCGCACTCATGTAGCACACGCCTAGCGCAGGGTCAGGTTCTGCGTTCTACATTCGTGTTGCTACCTGTTTCTGCTGTTGCTAATGCTTTGACTGCAACTTCTATCGTTGTTTCTGGTGCTGCTGCTGTCATGATTGCTATATTCTACTGTGCATTAATGTATTGATTTGATCTTCTACTACATTCTATCTAAATGCCTCCAACATAGATTGTTGAAGTGCTCTGTAAGTACTACTAGCTGGCTATCTTTTCTATCTGACTATCTCTCTCTGTGAGGCCATCTTATCCTTCATCTACTGTTATTGCTTAAAGTTTCTCCACTGGTCTTACAGCTGCAAGAAGTTGTCATTCTTCCTATTAAGTTTGAGAATTTCTCTAAATCTTCATTTCTACTGAATTTGAAGAACTTTCAAAATCTTTCCTACTGAGTTTGAGGATCTCTCAAAACATATTTCAAGAGAGTGAGAATCTTTAAAATCCTAATTTTATTCAAGGAGATGAATATGATCTTTCATGCAACTTTGTTTAGGAAGTCTTTATCTAGTCTTTGTAATAAACTGGTAATGATTGATATTTATATTTCAGCTTGAGGGAGAGTGTTAAATTCTTCATTAATTAGTTTCTTATTAAGAGTTTTTATTTTGATTTTTATTGTATTAGGAGTTTCTATATTGTTAGAAATCCTATAATATGAGTTGTGTTTGTAATTGTCTATAAATAAGAAGTATTGAGGGAGTAATTAAAACCTCTCTCAAATATTTTCCTCTCAAATTATTATACCATCCTATATATCACTTTCTGATATTTAATGTGCAAATACAAAATGGACTTGCAGTATATTAGATTTTAGAGAATATACGGCTAAAACCTTAGATTAGGGGTTGCCTCTCTTTATATAGATGATAAACAAATAAGATACGGATATGATTTTACAAGATAACTAAATGCCTAATACCCAATAAGCAAAATATCCAAATAATCTAACACTATCCCTCACATTGGAGCATAAATATCAACCATGCCCAATTTGTTACAAAGACTAGTAAACCATCTTCTAAATAAAGTTTTCCTAAACAAAAATACTAAAGAAACAAATATGAAATTGGTAATTTGATGCCACAATGCTGAATCTTTGATATTGACGTTCAAGTTGCCAATCAAACCAAACCTCCATACAAAAAGTTAAATATTCATCACCGCCTTAGATACAGTAGGATTTTAGAGTTTCTTAAATGTTATGAGAGTCCTCAAAATCAGTAAAAGTAAAAGTTCTTAGAGATCCTAAAACTCAGTAATAGATACGGCGTTGTAGAAGAAAGCAACAACATTATTAATGCTAGAATCGATCGGCAACAGTAGCGATCGGCAACAACAGAAATAGTCGACAACACTATCTGATGAGTTAACAGCAGTTAATAGGGAAAGATAATAGAGGAGGCGATAATTGATGACGACTAGAGTTTTTGAAACTTATAAGAGCTTAAGTTTCTTTTTTTTTTTATGGAGGAGATGACCGATTAGGTGTTTTTAGATGATCAGTGCCTCTGATATGTTCACAAAAAACATTACCGCCAATGTAGTGTTCATGTAAACAGTAAAGCATTATTTCTTCTGCAAATCAAAATTTAAGATCACATTAGATTAAAAAGAAAAAAAGAAAAGAGAAGAAAAATAAGAAGAGATGGAGTAGATAGTTGGCGGCTAGAGTTGAGGTTTATGAAGAGAGGAGAAAAAGATGGTGACAAAAGATGGATCACTCTAATACCATGTTAAGTTTTAAAGAACAAACGGCTTAAACCCTAGATTAGTAGTTGCTTCTCTTTATATAGATGATAAACAAATAAGATGCGGGTATGAGTTTACAAGATAACTAAATACCCAATACCCAATGCAAAATACCCAAATAGTCTAACACAGTACATTCATTTGCATTAAAATCCTGTTTCGTGGATAATCTCCTCATTCTTACCGTGGCATCAACCCAAAAAAAAAAAAAAACTTTGTTATGCACCCCCTTACCCGCCCACGCATGCAAGCAAGAAGGCATGTAAACACATGGGAAATCTTTGTATATGCAAATTACGATAACAAAACCCTACAAAGAAAAGAGAGGTGAAAGGGAACTATGAGATGTTACTATAACAAACCTGAAGACCAATGCCTCGGCTAAGAACATGAGCTGGAGGTGGTGTGGCTCCTGCTAGCCGAGCACAAGCATAGTATGCTCCAGTAGACTGCCATTAATAGAAAGAGTAAGCAATTGCAAAGAGTAATTAGAAAAAATTCATGAAGAAAACTGAACAAAAAATTGGTAATGAAAGAAAAATTAGGCATTCGGTCCAAAATCCTGACCTCAAAGGAAGAAACAAGAGTTGCACCCATCATCCCAAATACATGGCTGGCACCAAGATGGGAGGACCCCACTGAAATGGGTAGGGTATTTTAATCCTGATGAGAAAATCACAATACAAAAGAAAATGTAAAGCTATAAACAAAAGGATGATGCCATATGACAGGAAAAGCAAGCAAAATAGCTAAAATCTTACCATGGAGCAGATGACATAAGGTATGATCTATCAGTGCAGCAATGCTGCTTGGTTAGAAGAGGAGCACTGTTATATGCACCACTGACAGTGAGAAGAGCAGCGAAAGCCCAGACAATCGTTATGCAGGCAAGCAAAGAAAACCTCTCAATCAAGAAATACGCTCCCTCATGGATGTGTTTTATGTACTGTATAAAAGTGTAATTAAAGTCAGTATGATCGTTCATCTTCATAATGTATAATTATCATACAACATTAGTTTATGGACTCACCTGTTGGACAACAACCAATAAAATTAGCATTGGCAACCCAATTTCCACACATTTCCCAAGCTGATAGAATAGACAATAGAAACATTAGATGACAGTTTTATTTTTTTCCCCCTTCTATGGTATAACTTCAAGTTCCAGGAATGAAACCTTGGATTGAGAACTTCCAACCACATATTTGGAATGAGAACAACAATTTCAAATTCATATTGCAGTTAAGTTCCAGAATTATACCACAACATTGCAGACTTGCAGTAGTGTTCAAAAAGATATACCTGAGGGAAGCCTCGCTCAAATAGACCAACGCCCACCACGCAAACAACAGGGACAATAACTACAGGACTGAAAAACCTGAAGAAAAAAATGTTTGTATTTAGTGATGCAAGTGGGCGGTGATTACGTTTTTTTGAGAGAACATTAACTCAAAGTTGGCACTCGTAATATGGGATCAGGATCCTCTTACTTTGAATAAATTCCCCATGCCTTGCTATACCCAATAACTATGTTAACAAATGAGGCAACAATTAAGGCTCCTTGAATGGCTCTCATAGTGTGGACAAACCTCTGTAAGTTCAGTGAGGATGGATAAGTATTCAACCACCACTAGAAAAAGAGACGTGACATGCTATATTATAGAAACATGAAGAAAACTGAGGCATATCAACATAAGTAATACTATTAATGAACTAGAAACATAGCACAAATATATATAGCTGATAGTACCTCCTTTCTTTCCCACAACCAATCTTTTGATTAGTTTGATCTTGTGAAAATGAAATAATAGCATATAGAAGATGGAGGACAAACAAAGAAATTTTCAGAAGTATAAAAAATTGATTTTGGCTGACTTTCAAAGAGCAAATGTAGTAACCTTTATTTGCAATCAATAAGTGATGCGGGATGAGTCGGTAAATTTGTCACTTCCATGATACAAAAACATCAATTTTTTAATTTCATGATAAAGAGAACGAAATGAATAATCCAGTCCAACGCATCCTGAAACGCATAAAATGGAGCCCGCATCTTTAAGTTAATGATAATTTTAAGTTTCTAGGGCAGTTCTGCAAATTCTTCATGGGGCAATCTCTAAATTACGAAGCAGTTTCGTAAATTGATAAATTGTGCTGATTAGGAGGAAATTTCCTTCTTTTATTAGTTTCCTTTTCTTATTAGGACTTTAGAGTTCTAATTATTATTATTTTTAAGTTTCTTGTTTTTTATTTTTTATTAGAGTTAAAGTCAAAACAGGAGTTTTATTTGACATATATTCTCTATAGGAATGTTTTAGTCGAGTTTGAGTAGTTTTAGGATTTTATGCATAAGAGTCTATATTATGGCCAAATTTTGTATTTCCTTGGCAGTCTTTTATCAATAAAATTCAGAATTTTCTCTTTTTAAACTTGGTGGATTCTGAGTGTTCTCCTTGTGGATTCAAGGTTTGTCGGTGGATTCCGGCTGTTCGCGACTGATTGTTTCAGTATCAGTAGTTTTTTATAGCTTTCGTTCTATGTCAGTTGGTAGCAGAGCCTTGACCTACCTTAGTCTGATGGCCATCTATCGTGGATCGAGTATGTTTCAACCACTTCAACAACAAATGAAGTGGATCTTCCAATCTTTAGCGGGCACGCCCATGTCGAGGAATTACTTGATTGAATTGCCAAGGTAGAGAAATTTTTTAAGAAGATTGAGATTCCAAAGATGCGCCAGTCTGGCAAGCAGAGCGTATCAAATTAGGGCAAGTTATAAGAGCGCAGGAGAGACCGAAGAAAACATGGATGAAGGTAATACGACAAGATACAGAGGCTAAAGGTCTTAGTGAAGGCATCGGAATGAGTGAAGAAAGCTGATCCATGTGCCCAATCTGGCGTAATTCTCTTTTGGTTCATGTAGCCTACCCGAAATACTTGGGACAAATGGCTTAGTTGTTGTTGTTGTATTGACATTCCAAAGAATAAACAGGTGAAGCTAGTCGCTAAAAGTCTAAAGGGAGTTGCTTTTGCATGGTGGCACGAAGTCCAGATGACTAGAGCGCACGAGCATAAGGACCCAGTTCAAGCATGGCCAAAGATGAAGAAATTACTTCGAGCTAGATTTCTTCCTCGAAATTATGAGCATGATCAAAAGATGTTTTGACAATAGCAAAAGCGCCAGAAAGATAGGAAGGTGGTCAATCAATATGTTGAGGAGTTTAACCATCAATCATCACGCGATAACATATTTGTTTCAAAACTGCAAGAGGTAACCAGATTAGCCAAGGCGTGATGAACTTCGAGTCAAGTATTCCTTCCGACAAGAAGAGAGGACAGAGGAAACATGAGCAGAAGAGCTACAAGAAAATATTTTGTCCTTGTCCAAAACAGATAGTGAGGCTGCAATTGAACCTATTTCGTCGTCAGATTAACCAGTATATCTCAAAACTAATTTACCACCTTTCAACCTCCAATTGAGTTATTGTCTTCAGAAGAAACTTCATCGTCGTTGATGTCCAAGGGAGATGAAGAGGTTCAGATCTCGGAGGTAGAAAATCCATCATCTTTACAATTCAATTGGGTTCAACAAGCAATTGATATCCAAAGAGATTGAACAACTAATGTAATAGGGGCGGATTGCAATCACCTTCAAATTAGAAATTGAAAATTAAGGTTTTGAAAGAAGAAATAAAAAAAAATTAGGGTTTCAAAAGAAAGAAATAAGAAAGAAGGATAAGTTTGGGCTTCGCGTCCCTTACACCTCGAGCTTCACACCCCAATCTCATGAACTCAATGTTCAAAAAATTTAACTGAATTTTTTTTAATTTATCATTGTCTAACAATAAGAAAGTACCGAGGCCTATTTATAACCTTTACAAAAGAACACTTCTCGAATATAATCGATATGGTACTAAAACACAATAAAGCAACAACTAGACTGAAAAATAAACTAAGGCAATAAAATATTGGTGTGATGTTCTCATCGTTTCCCTCAGGGTGAGAGAAACTCGAGCCTGTCAAGTAAGGGCTCCCTCACGAATCATCTTAATCGGGCTAAGGTTGAAGCCGTGACAGCACTACTAGTACATCACATCGAGACTATGACGGTGATGGAGCTAGCCTCTCTGACGAATCAATTGTAAAGGATGATAGTTCGATCAAGGCACTGATAGTAGACAGAGGCATGTCATCCCTGTTAAGACAGAACTGATACCATGATCTTACTGGAAATTCAACTCGTAACTAATAAAAGCACTTCTTTTCAGAATCCTATCGAAATATGTACGCCAAGCGTGCAACCTCCTCACGGCCTCAGGGTGACCCGTAATCATCACCTTATTATCAACTATAAATTCCTATAAAATACTATAAGAGTATGCAGTAAATTTGCAGGGGCCATTGCAAATTGTTATAGGCCTAGTAATATCATCAATATGTGCAGCAAGAAAATGTCAGTCCAAAGGCCAATCACTCCAGTTTAATGATGATTAACTCATGTAGTTATAGTACTAATGATTTTATGTTTATTAAGTTTCAGATATTCAATCAAAATCTTAGTTGGTGTTTAGTTTCTTCAAGCTAACACGTATCGATTCAAGAGCTTAAGCATAAAGATCACATCAAGTACTCAAGATGGAGTCTACCTCAAAAAAATCAAGTTTTGGATCAAGCTAAGACGGAGAAGATCATATCATCAAGAAGACTTGAGTTTAGAGTTCGTAAGAATATCTAGATTTATGTAAAGTATAAATTAGTTTTGATTGCTCAAACTTACGCACACAAAAATTTAATATTGGTTTTCAAGATTAAAAATTTCAGTGTTTCTATTTAACTCATTTCGATTTAACTAGAATATGCTTTTGGTTTCATGAATGAATTTTCTCAAAAACAAGTTCATATTGTTTTACATGTGTATCAGATTTTATCCATACACATTGGTGCTTCAAAGAGTTTGAGAAAATTGCTTTTGTATTATATTAGTTTTGGAAAAACTTGTTCTTCCATTTAAAGTTTAGTCTTGGAAAAACAATTTTCAATATAGTTTACGATTTCAAAATTGTATTTATCATCTCAAAAAGAAGTTCACATGTTTGTAATACGTGTTGATATTTGATCACACAATAGTGTATTTACATGAACTTATTTTTGTAGATTTTACAGAGAAATTATTTGAATTTAAAATGTATTTTAAAAAGATAGAAAAATTAAAATTTGGCTGAGCCCGGTCGACTGCACAATTGATCGGATATGCAAAGCCTTGTGCTTGTGCATGTCAGTCGACCGATCGGTCGACCGCAGATCTTGCAGTGTTCTCTGTTTGGGATTTCCAGTCAATCGACCGTCAGAGAGCTGTGCTCTCTGGAGTTAGGCTCAGTTGATTGCCCGATCGATCGGCAGCTCCAACGGCTATTAAAATAATCGTTGGATGATGACTGCCAGGTCAGTTCTAGCCATGTTTGATCCTAACGACTAGTTTTTGTTTTGGTATATATATGGGTTTTCGGGATGAGTTTTCACCAAGATTTTCAAGAGCTTATTTTCCCATCTTCAACAGTTTTGATTGAGTTTTGACTTACACAGAAAATACAGAATTTTAGAATAAAGAATAGAAGTGCAAGGTACTCAATTCTATCGCAATAGCAAGTACCTATGTGGGGCGCGATCCACAAGAAGGAACTTGCGATGGAAGCGTATTGTAAGTTCTCTTTTAATTCACTAAAAATAGTTAACAGTTCTTCTCTTGTTTTTGTAAAGAAAATGAAAAAAATCTTTTGTTAAGTTAAGAAAGTGGTGATAGAGAAGTGGAGAAAATGGAAAATAAATTTATACAAAGAAAGTGAAAATAGTGAATAGAGTTGAGAGTTGGTGATGATGGTGATCTAAACTAAAAATTAAAAGAAAGAAAAACATAAAAGAATATAGTTACGTCTTCTGGTTGATGACTTACCTTGAATCATTGGCAAAAACTTACCTCGTCTTGAAGGGAAGTAAAGCATGGCAAATAGGGTCTTCCCCGTTCTCAGACTTAGGGCGTGTTTGTTTCGCCGCAAAACGCCGCAAAACGCAAGTCGTAAAACTTCTTTTCCATTTTCCGTTGTTTGTTTCGCTGAAAACAAGTTGCAAAATGTAACTCTTCTTTTCCCACTTGCAATTGCTGCAGTTAAATTTGTGGTCATGTAAATCTCACTTTTACATTCATATTTTCTCACTAGCAATTGCTACAGTTAATTTTGTGGTCATGTAACTCACTTGTAGTACACTTATAGCTCAAAACAGTTACTTGATAATCAATATATAATTTAATATTATTAAATATTTAATATTTTAAATAGTGTTCAATTTCTAATTTAATTATTTAATATTTTTAATCTTTAAATTTTTATATTTATAATATTGTTTTAATATTTAATATTTTACTATTTAATTTAATATTTTAATTTAATATTTTATTTAATACTTTATTATTTTATTAATACTTATTCAATTTTTTATTATTTTATTTAGAGTTAATATTTTATGAATATAACAATATTATACTTTAATATAAAATTACTATATATTTAATTATTTATTTTTTAATATAAAAATTAATTTATTCATATCATAATATAATTTATTATTATATTAATATTTTATTGTGCTAATATTATAATAATAATTCAGTATAATAATACTATAATGATAATTTATTATTAAATTATAATTATATTTTACTTTGTTAATTTTATATTTCTATAATATTACAATAATATTATAATAAAATTTATATTATAATAATTTTCAAGTATTTTTAATATTATAATATTATAACTATATTTTATTATTTTTGTAAGATTTTTTAATATTTATATTTTATTAGTATTCTTAAAATTTTATTAACGTTCTTTAGATTTTCTTAAAATTTTATATTATTTATTTAGTTAATATTTTAGTAATATTTTACTATTTATACTAATATTTTTATTAATATTATTGTTATAAATAAAATATTAAGATTATTAATTTTTTATCTCAAATTTATTAATACAATTTAATTTGCAATTGTAGATTTAATTTAATAGTATTTATAATATTTAAATCACTGCTACAGTTAATTTTGTGGTCAACTTTTTTCACTTACACTTTTACATTACCAACCAAACACCGTAAAACACAATATACTTTACCATTTACACTTTCACTTTATCAACCAAACACCGTAAAACACAATATATTTTTCCATTTACACTTCACTTTATCAACCAAACACCGTAAAACACAATATATTTTCTCTGCTACAGTTCACTTTTTCCATTCTCATTTTACGACTTACGACTTGCGACGTTTTGCAATGAAACAAACAGGCCCTTAAACTATAGACTTAAATGAAAGCAGAAAATAAATAGAAACAGTTATCCATCACCATAAGCCATCAAGGGCACTTGCAATGGCAAGGTATGTTCGATGCTATAGGTTTCATATGGATTATCATAAAAAACTGGTAGAAGAAGAGTAAGAGAAGAAGAAAAGAAAGAAGAACATGAAAACGTAACTTTGATTCGATTCAAATAATAATGAAAGAAAAGAACATACACCGGTGTCACCCTCAGTACAAGCTTCACTCTAATTCTTCCATGAAACTCTTCTGTAATCTCAGTTACATAAATAAAATAAAAATTACATTAAAAAACTAAAAATCTAAGTTATAAACTACATAATAACCTAGCCTATTCTATCTGCAATCGTTCCCTCTGGTCTCAGAATTTGCAGGTATTTATAGTAAAAACACAATGGGGAAGAGCATCTGAAGATAGGGGAGCAAACGCTCCCCGTATCTCAACTAAAATGAGGCGGATCCGCAAGAAATGCAGCGGATCGCGACAATTTTGTGGCCAGATGGCCATATCCGGGGGGTGCAGGTCTCTGATTTGATGTTTCATCCATTTATCTATCTGGTTTCTCGATTTGAGCTACGAATTTGACGATATCAGTGTTGATCTTCAGCTAACCGAGATGGATTCAGAAAATCCGAATTTAACCGGTTTCTATTTGGTGTCATCTCCCTGATTTACTCTGATCTTCAGGTGAACATTTTCTCTCATCCTTAATTTTGATTTAATCTGAATTTCAGTGGGCTTTTGGGCTCGTTCTCTCCTCTTTTTATTTAGTAAAGGCCCTGCAAATAATTAGACAAAAAGATAATTAAATAGCCGAGTTTATTAAATAAATAATATGAGAATGTGACAATAAATATGCAATATTGGCGACCGATCAAGTTTTCTCAACACGTTTTAGAGCTTAATTCCATATCAAAAGAGAGTTTTCAAGAATGCTTCTCTTGAGTTTTTCAAAAGAGAATTTCTTCAATTTTCTACATTCAACCTATCGAGTTTTCTCACACAAATTTGAGCTTATATTTCTACATCTATCCAATAGGATCTACTTCAAATCTATCTAGTTTTCTCACACAAGTTTGAGCTTATTTTTCTACGTCTATCCTATAGGATCTTTATTTGTGATAGTGATTTTATTTGTGATCAAGGAGTCGATCACCAAATGTTCTACCCTTGTAATCCAAGAGTTGGAGGTTGCGGCCTCGGCGAACTTGTGGGTTTATGTATGTATTGTTCTTGCGCGAACAAGTGAGTCCAAGAGATATTGAGAAAACTTGTAGGTGTTGCGGCACCGAGTGATCTTGCGGGATCGATTTTAGGGAAAATCCTTCATTGCGGTGAAGGCATGGGCGTAAAGCAAGTGGCTCGAACCTCGAAACAATTCTCCCGTGTTTATAATTGCTCATCTCTCTCTACTCTACTCACTTGTGTGCATGCTCTTATTGTTTGTCCATCTTTACATGCTTGACATAGTTTCATGTGCTTACACTTATTTGTACCAAGAGAGCAATTACGAACCTCAACTCTTAATCAAGAGGAATCTTGAGGAGAAGTTCTAAAGCCCTTCACCAGAAATTCGGCTTCACTCTTTGGTCATCATTTGTGTGTGAGCTTTAATTAGTATAAAGTTTTAAATTTCGCATTTAATTAGTAATTCACCCCCTCTAGGTTATTACAGCAAATGCAATGCAGTAGGCACCCTAGGTATACTTCCTAAATATGGAAAATGATATACTTGGGTTGCCTAGGAGGGCACACATCTAACCCCGCAAATGGAGGTATACTGGAGGGACAAACTCGAAGCAACAGTAAAAGAAGAGACACCAGAAATCATTTGCTGAATCATGGTAAGGAACTCAAACGACTAACTAGTAGATAATCTAGCAGGAACGACCATAAAACCATAATCAACACAAGGGAACTCTAACGACCTGCTAGGCACTGCTGGTATATTAGACTTAGCTATTTCATTCACGTCATTACTGGTACTATCAAAAGACACGTCGGCCTCATCAATAATTGGTGTATCATAACCAATTGATATGTCTTCAATTATACTAGCAGTTTTGAAAGGAACGTGAACATCCTCAACAATCTTCGAGTCATCAACATTGTCACTAGGCACAGTTCTAACATGTTGACTCTCCGAGAAGCACTGATAATTATAATGTTCATATCCCTCACACTTAGAATGTCGAGCTTTAGCATCGACTAACATTTTGAAAGTCAAGTCCATCTTTAAGGCAACATCAAAGTCCTCTCCAACGGTGTCTAAATCATAAGAGCCAGTGATCATAGCACACTTTATTTTGGGCCTCAAACCCAACCAAAACTAGTTATAGTCTTAGAACGGTGTTCTCTCACATCACTACGACGAGTTGTCCTCAAATATGACTACGTAATCGTGAACGAATATATGACCGTAATGAAGATTGTGTAACTGGTCTAAGAGGTGGTTCTTATAATATTGACTAGTTATGATGACCACAAATGCAGAATCAAACAAACAAGCAGATGCAATGGAGAATTCTACACTTTAAGTAAACTAAATGTGTGCGCTAAATAAAAATAAAATATCCTAAAAGATCAAGTTCTAAATGTAAAGAAAATACACTCCTAAATGATGAAAAGTGACAAACACTGACGTAACCACTAGAAGGATATAGCAATTCAACCCACAGATCATCGCAATCTAAATAGTAATTGCAAGTAATTTAACAGCTAACAATTCATCTTAAGTTAGGATATCATCTGAGGGGTGAGTCATTCACGCCCATACGCAAAACTCCTCTAAAAATTCCTCAAAGAAATACCTACACCAAACTGAAAGTCACCCATGAAATTTTGGAATAGTGGTACAAGTAAAAGATGGATGCCTCGAGAACCGCGCGAATCGGGCTAGAAACAAACTCTGGACTGCTGTTGTGCTGATCTGTTGAGCTGAAACTGATAGACGACCGAAGTTCGAACCTGGATGTGAAGGCTGTAGACGCGTAGTTCTGATCTTCACGAATCTATTGCTTCGAAAATGGCTCGATTCGGGTTTGAAACGAGCTCGGAATAGCCTTCGAAAGATCTGAACTACAACTGAACTGAGCTGAGCAATTCAACTCGCTGAGCCAACTCGGTGACGTCAACAGTAAGCGGACCGGGTCCGGGTCGTGTTTGTGAAGTGAATCCGACCCAAAGTGAGCCTGCTATGTCTAATCAGGTTATAAAGCGGGTTTGAAAACTCAAAACCACAACCATATGCAACCCCTTTCTCTCCCGATGTCCTGTTAGGCCTCAGAGGTGGAGGTCCTGCTCTGGCGGCGGTGACGATGGAGGTCCGGCGGGCATGAGAAGCTGCGATGGACGGTAGTCGAAGACGCTGACGTAATCTGATACCATAGAAGACAAGAGGTGTCAGTGGCGCGTCGCGGAAGATGCTGCGGTGGTGGTGGTCTGGGGAAGATGGCGATCTTGCAGATTCATGGCAGCGATGACGAGAATCCTGGCGAAAGCGAGGAGATCAGACAGCAGATCTGATCTAAGGGAGGATCTCGGCAACCTGATCTTGCAGTGGACTCTGGCGAGGAGGAGATCAAAGGATCGACAAGGGGTCTGAAACAACTTCAGGGCTTCGCCGTTAAGGAAAGGTTGTGGTGAGGGAGATGATGATGGAGATGGTGTGGTGATGATGGTGTTGTGATGATGATGTTGGTAGTTTGCAAAGGCGGTGGAGTTGGGGGGTCACGACAGCGATTATAGATGAAGACGGTGGTGGGTTAATGGGTTTTGATGGAGGTGGTGCTCCAATTCGTCGGCGACTGGGGATGATGGGGAAGTGGATGCGGCGACGGCGTGAAGATATTAGAAAGGAAATCGATGAGGGGAAGATCATGGTGATCTGGAGGAGATTTGAGGTTGTTGATGGAGGTGGTGGTGGTGAAGGATGATGCCGGCGGGAGAACCCTAGGGTTAGGGTTTTGAATGAGTCGGGAGAGGGAGAAGATGAGCAGTAATTTTTTTGTAATTTCTTTTCTGGATCTGATTAGGGTTCAGATCTCAGCTCTTTGTTTTTTGAAATAAATCTAGGGATCTAGATCTAGGGCTTTGAGAGAAGGAAAAATATTTGAAGGGGATTGAAAACCAGTAGCTCTGATATCAAACTAATGTAATACAGGCGGATCACAATCACCTTCAAATTAGAAATTGAGAATTAGAGTTTTAAAAAACGAAATTAAAAAAATAGGGTTTCAAAAGGACATAAGAAAGAATGATAAGTTTGGGCTTCGCACCCCTTACACCACGGGCTTCACACCCCTTATACTGCGGGCTTCACACCTCAATCTCATGAACTCAACTCTCAAGAAATTTAACTAGAAAAAGTATTAACTAACAATAAGAAAGTACCGAGGCTATTTATAGGCTTTACAAAAGAACACTTATTGGATATAATCGATGTGGTACTAAAACACAATAAAACAACTAGACTAAAAAATAAACTAAGACAATAAAATACTTGTGTGATGTCCTTATCAACAACCTTCCGTTGAGATTTCCTACACCTCGTACATCAATTGACATATCATCAATTAAATCATCGTCGATCTTGGTTTCGACTTCACCGTCATTGAAATCATCGGGTATTGTATCTCCACTTTTCATATTAACTCGAATTTATGATCCTTTTCAAATTCTTTTAGCAAAGGCATCAAATTTTGAGGGAGAAAGAGTCAAGGCAAGCAAGAAATTTTGCATCAAGGCAAAGCTTATAATGAAACTTGTTAGTAGTCAACAACATCACAGATATACTCTTAATACTACAAAATCCAGATTTATTGCAAGAGTTAACATCTGTATTTTTTTTCTAGCATATTCAAAGTTAAACTCAAGGACGAGTTCTTTCCAAGAAAGGGAGAATGATAGGGGACAAGTCAATAAATTTGGTCACTTCCATGATACAAAACATTAGTTTTTCAATTCCATGATCAAGAGAACTAAATGAAGAATCCAACGTGTCCTGAAACACGAAAAACTGAGCTCGTATGTGAAAGTTATGATGGTTTTAAGTTTCTGGGACAGTTCTGCAAATTCTTTGGGGGTGATTTGTAAATTACGGGCCAGTTTCATAAATTTCTGAATTGTGTTAATGAGGAGCAAATTTCCTTCTTTTATTAGTGTTCTTTTAGGAATTTAGAGTTTCTAATTATTATTATTCAGTTTCTTACTTTTTTTTATTAGAGTTTGAGTCAAAGTAGGAGTTTTATTTGACATAGATTTTCTATAGGTGTGTTTTAGTCGAGTATGAGTAGTTTTAGGATTTTATATACAATAAGTCTATATAAAAGCCAAATTTTGTATTTTGTAGGCAGACTTTTATCAATAAAATTCAGAATTTTCTTTTTTCAAACTTGGTAGATTCCCAGTGTTCTTGTGTCAGTAGATTCCAGCTGTTCGCGACTGATTTCTTCGGTATCAGTCGTTTTTATCATTTCTATTCGATGTCAATAAGTTAATTTAAAACAAAATTGTTTGATTTAATTATTAAATTATTAGGCTAGACATAAAGATTAATAATCATTGAATAGAATTCTCTAGAAAAACTAATCAATTGGTTTAGGAGTTTTAATTAAATATGAAGTTTCCGTTATTAGTCTTAATGAATATGAACTTGAATTGATAATAATTAGGAATTTGAATAGAACTAGGGTACTTGTTGGCCTATAAATAAGCCAAAGGGTAAAGAGTTTTCTATCTACAAACAAAAAGAGTAGAGTAAATTTAAAGAAAAACAACATGAAAATAGTGCTTGAACTAGGGTTTGATTGAAGGAAGATTTTTTTTTTACAAGGATCTTTCTAGACAGTAATTGGTCATGTCGGTAGTGGCTTAGGAGAATCTTAGATCGTTAAGAGGTGAATAGACTTCAAAACTATGCATTATTGTTTAAAAAACGTATGTGTTGTTATAAATTATCCAAAATTTGTTACTACTATTTCTTATGTGATGAATCAGACATGAGGCCTCTAATTCTTTGATTTTTATATGAAACTTGCAAATGATTTTACTCTCGTGAGAATTTGATATTTAACTTTGTTAGTGCTTTTTTAAAATGATTTTGTTTTCTATTTACTCTACTAATTAATGAAAATCGAGAGCTAAGTGGTACGGAGCTAAGTGCCACATTACACAATGATGAGAGACACCACTAGGTGCAGTGGGGGACACCTCCCTATGTCCTTATACATCAAGATGTTGAGCTAAGTGTCACTAGGAGTGTCATATCATATGTGGCATATAATGTAAAGTTGGATCAAGATGGGTCCTCAACTTGCTTGAAGGCACAACTAGAAGCCAAAAGATACTCTCAGGTTTATGGTGTTAATTATCAAGATACATTTTCACTGTAGCCAAGATGGGTTCAGGTCGGACACTTGTCTCATTAAGTACAACACTCTAATTTCTATAATCTAAATCTTCTTATGGTCTCAGAGCCCTAGGGTTTCGATTCTTCACAATCTTCGCCATCGTCCTCTCTGCTCGTCATCAAAAGATAATGATCAACATCTTCTCTTTTTCATCATCTTTTTTTTTTCTTTTCTTTTTTCAAATCTGATTTGAATTCAGATCTGTAAAACAAAAAAAAGACCTTTATTTTTAACGTTGAACAGTACTACCGCGGTATTGTTAAAAAAGAAAAAGAAAGTGAAAAAGTGGAGGAGGTTTGGAGTTTTTAGGCTACTCTTTTGAAGATTATATATTCTTTTTGAAAACTTGAGTTTGGTGATTTTTTATGAGTTTTTAGATCCCAAGAAAGGATCGTTCGTTTGAATTGTTTGTTGGGTGTTTAGATCCCAAGATAAGATTGTTTGCTTGGGTATTTAGGCGTGTTTAGATCCTGAGAGAGAATCATTTGCTCGGGTATTAGATGCCGAAGGCGCATCATTTGTTTGATTTATTTATTGAGTGTTTGCATCCCTAAACAGGATCAGTTTGAGAAGAAATTTCAGGAGTATGATATACAATGAGTATATACACCAACAATTTTAAATATTTCAGCAGTTTCAGATGTTTCAACAGTTTTAGGCTGCCCATATGTCTTCTTCTGAACAACTTGCTCAACAATTTCAACAATTCCAAATGTTTCAATAGTTTTAGACTACCCAGATGTCATTTTCCTCCACAACTACTCTGGCCCGATCTTGTCTTGCATCACCTTCTCTACGCATGTGAGTTATAAATTCAGGAGTTTCAGATCATATGAATGGGAACCAGAGTATATTATGATCTCGTGATTCTAGTTCTTTTCATCCATCAATGATATTGCCAGATGATTATATATCCTCTGTACAAGGTATAACTACTGCCATTGCTACATCCTCATTATCTGGCATGCTTTATGTTTCAAAGTTTTCCTTTAATCTGTTCTCAATCAGTAAGATTATTAGATCCTTAAATTGATCAGTGACATTCTTTCTCATGCATTGTGTATTCCAAGAACTTGAAACAAGGAAGACGATTGGCACAAGACGTGAGTGTGGTGGATTGTATTACTTGGACTTGGATTCCAAACCTGTAGCATGTTCTAGTTTTGCATTTGCTTTTGATCAGCATTGCTGGTTAGGGCACCCATCTTTACAAACTTTAAATTTTTAACTTCATGAGTTAAATCATGTTACGTCTTTAAATTGTGAGTCATGTCAACTAGGTAAGTTCATCATATTCCTTATCCTAATAGAGTCAATAAAAAGACTAACAACTCATTTGCCTTAGTTCATTCAGATGTATGGGGTCCTTATCCAATAACGTCAAAACTTGGTTTCAAGTATTTTATAATTGTTGTGGATGTTTATTCTCGAATCATTTGGATGCATTTAATGAAAAATCACTTTGAAGTATGTTCTATCTTTCAAAGTTTTTGTTTTGAAGTGAAAAATCAATTTAATACCTCTATAAAATATTGAGAGTTGATAATATTAAAGAATTTTTTAATTCATGTTTTCAAACTTTATGTCTCAACATGGTATTGTGCATCAGTCCTCTTGTTCATTTACCCCTCAACAAAATAGTGTTGTTGAACATAAAAAATGACATTTACTTGAAGTTACATGCACATTGTTAATTTACATGCAGGTTCCTAAACAGTTTTGAGAGGATGACATTCTTACCGTGTGTTATTTGATTAATCACATGCCCTCGTTTGTTCTAGACGGTCAGATTCCAGACTCAATTTTATATCCATAGACTAATTTGTTTCATTTACCCCCCCCCCCCCAAAGTGTTTGGATTGTATGTTTTTACATAATGTTGATCCCATAGAACTAAATTAGATCCCCATGTCTTTAAAAGTATTGTTTCTTGGATATTCACGTACTCAAAAGGGATATAGTGTTATTGTCCAGAAATGAACAATTTTATAATCTCTGCTAATACCATACTTTTAAGTCTCATTCATCTGAATCTAAGCCATATTTCAAGTCTCATTCATCTGAGTCTGATAAAGTTTTTTTTTTATTTTCTAGCTCAAGAATGTTCGATTGATAATAGTGCGTCATTAGCAGTATTTTAAATGTCGGTCGACATTTCGTTTTCAAGTCCTCACCGCCACGACATCTCCACCCGCATTTGAAATGGCGTTTTAGAAAATGTCGGCCGACATTTCGGAAAAAATCCGATATATCGGCCGACATTTTCCCGAAATGTCGGCTGACATTTTGGGAAAAACCCAATATGTTGATTGGTCTTGAAAGTTGGAACAATTGAGAAATTTTAACAATGAATTAGTAAACATATACAAAATGTTTAAGTTAATTATACATATCCTAAACATATTTATATAGTTTTGCATAAGTTGTGTATGTATTACCTTGATAAGAATTTTTAAATTACATTATTTAAGACATCTAGGATATATATTTGTTATCCGTCATGACGTCCAAAATTTACTAAATGGCCCCGAAATATCTCCGAACTCTGAAATCCGACATTCTATTACGACATCCGACATTTTCCTGATATCCGACATTTAAAACATTGGTCATTAGACAATACACATCAAGACACCTTACCTCCTAAACATGGAGAACTAACCAAAGTCTATACAAAATGTACCTCTACTGTGCCACTGTCATCTGTTGTTCCAGTTTTTACTTCACAATCTGGTGAGAATACTTTACCCTCCTATGATGTTACTCCCATTATCTCTGATTCTAGTTCTGATTTTTTGATATTGACCTTTTGATTGCTTTTCAAAAAGATAAACGCACTTGTACTTCTCATATTTTTTCTAATTTTGTCACTTATTCTCATTTGTTATCTATAGACTCATACTCAATTTTCAAGTCAGTCTCAGAAGCCCTTTCTATTCCAAGATATAAATGTCATGCAAGCGGAACTGATTGCTCTAGAACAAAAATAAGATGTGAGACCTTATTTTTCTTCCTCTAGGGAAGCAAAAAGTTGGTTGTCGATAGGTATATAATGTAAAGTTGAATCCAAAGGGTCCTTAGCTCGGTTGAAGGCACGATGAGTAGGCAAAGGATACTCTCAGGTTTATGTGTATGATTATCAGTATACGTTTTCACCTGCAACCAATATGGCTTCAGTTCAGATACTAATCTCATTGGCTGAAATTCTTTAATTTCTATAATCTAAATCTTCTCATGACTAATGTTGATGAAGTTGTTAGGGAGTTATGGGACCTCCATGAGGGTGTAGATCACCTAGAGGGGGGTGAATAGGTGATGCGCTAATAAATGCCAAACAACGCGAAATTAAAAACTATTACACTACCACACAAAAGTATAACTAAAGAGTGAAGCCGAATTCCCGGTGAAGGGCTCTAGAACTTCTCCTCAAGAATCCTCTAAATTAAGAATTAAGGTGCTTCAATAGCTCTCTTGGTTAAAAACAAATGTGAGCACACAAACAATATCAAGCATCTGAAGATATGAATAATATGATAGCATGCAAGATATCAAACAATCCCAAGCATGTATATCAATTGAGCACAAGTAAATATCAAGCATATAATGATGTGAACAATAGGAACATGCAAGATATAAACACAAGTGAGTTGAGAGAGATAAGCAATCGCAAACACGGGAGAATTGTTTCGAGGTTCGAGCCATTTGTTGTACGTCCTCGTCTTCACCACTATGAAGGATTTCCATTATAAACGATCTCGCAAGATCACTCGGTGCCACAACACCTACAATGAGCTCCCTCAAGAACTCTTGGACCCGCAAGTCCCTCACTTGTTCCCGCAAGAACCGCGAACCCGCAAGCTCGCCGAGGTCGCAACCTCTACAACTCAAAATAACAAAGGTTGGAACACTTGGTGATCACTTCTCTTGATCACCAACAAATACTCCCACACACAAGGATCCTATTAGGATTGGATATAACAATGAAAATCTCAAACTTGTGTGAGAAAAACTACGATAGACAAGGAAGTGGAAAACTAAAGAAATTCTTTTGAAAAAGTCAAGAGAAACACTCTTGATAAACTTCTCTTTTGATATTGAAGTGAAGCTCTAAAACTTATTGAAAAACTCTATTAAAGAAAAATGGCTCTTAAAACTGGTCAAGAATCCCATATTTATAACCCAGAAAAATATAGCCGTTGGGTTTAGAAAACTGGCCAGATTGGCCTGTCGGTCGATCGCCCAGTCGACCGGGTGGGGTTGTCGGTCGACAGGTCGGTGGACCGCACCCAAAACCAGAGAGTCACAACTCTCTATCGGTCGACCGCCCGGTCGACCGAACCAAACCCGAGAGCTCTGTAAACATAGGCTCTCAAGGGTCGGTCGACCGCTCATAGGGCATATGCACCTGTGCACGTCGGTCGACCGGCTCAGCCTTTGGTCAACCGGTCGGTCGACCACAAGCAGCCCAAAATCACATTTTGAACCCCTTTTTAAATACATTTTAAATACCAATAAATCTCCATAAATTTCACAAAAAAAGTTCATATAAATACAATGTAGCACAAATATGTGTGATCAAAAATCAACACATATTACAAACATGTGAATATTTTTGAGTACAGAAATTAAAGCTTAAAACAAAAACGGTATTTTTCAAAAAATAAATTCTAAATGAAAATTCAATTTT
Organism: Agave tequilana; assembly: GCA_038442645.1. Lineage (NCBI taxonomy): Eukaryota > Viridiplantae > Streptophyta > Magnoliopsida > Asparagales > Asparagaceae > Agave > Agave tequilana. The sequence continues at coordinate 115,911 of JAVJIF010015772.1, forward strand.
TCTATAAACTTGTATAAATACAAAAATAAGATATTGAAACACATTTGAAGCATAGTGTATATGGATAGAATCCAATACACATTGTAAATGATATATATACTTGTTTTGACAATAAAAATCAAAATAAGTTTTGATAAAAACAAAACTTAAATAAATGAACTAGATACATCAAAATAAATTATCTAAGCATATGAAGCATAAATGCATATAAATCCAATATACATATAAATCATGCAAACTTATTTTGATGAAATCTATTCATGAAACCGAAAGATGTATTCTTGAAACTCAAAACCAAAACGGTTAAACCAAAAACTAAAACTATTTAACATGAAAGATAATATAAATATTTTATGTGTGTATATGAGCTTGAGCAATCCACAACTAATCTATCCTTTACATTTTATCTTAAAATAAAAATCTTAAACTTACAAACTTAGACTCAAGTCTTCTTGAAAATCTTCTCTTGAAAATCTTCTCCATCTCGACTTGAACCAAAATTAATCCATGAGCTAAACTCCTTTTTGAGTACATGATGCGATCTTGAAGCGCGAGCTCTTGAATCAACATGTGATAGCTTCAAAGCTTGACTTTGAATCTTTTGTTGAAACTAAACACCGACTAAGATCTTGATTGAATATCTGAAACTAAATAAACACAAGATCATTAGTATTATAACTATATGAGTTAATCATCATCAAAACTAGAGTGATGGGCCTTTGGGCCAACAATCTCCCACTTTTTATATGATGACAAAACTTATAGAGTTATATATGCATGGATTAAAGATAGGCTCTATAGAAGCTCCCCCTTAACTCATGCATAGCATAAAATATGTAGATATTCAATGAAGCTCATAAACATATATGCATAAACAAAAACATAGCATGCATATATAAACTCTAAATTTCTTTCCCCCTTTTTGTCAATTCATCAACTAAGGGGTAAAGAAAAATAAAGTAATGTACATGTGATATAAATCCATGAAAAGAAGAGACTATAAAGTTAACTCCCCCTGCATACATGCATTACATGAAGAAAGAGTTGACTAAACCTAACCTATATAAGCATAATATACAATGTATAGACGAAGATGTTAAGCTCCCCCTACACACGTGTACCACATAAAGAAAAGAGATCAAACTCTTCTTTATATACTACCTCATCATAAATTTATATATAGAGGAGATGTTAAGCTCCCCTTGCATATAAGCAATACATGTCAAAACAAATTTTGAAAACCAATTAAAACAAATTTGATACCACTTGTAATCAACAAAACAACTTTTTGATACCACATGAAATCAATTTAAGTCAGAACTTTCTACCTTTTCGAAATAATCACAAAACTAAAGCATAAGCTTGTTGAAAACAAAAACAAACATTTTGAAGTAAAACCAAGCTTAGCATAAATCAATTTGTGCTATAAAACATGTATGATCAGTGTAAAACAAGCACAATCGATCATATATGTGTGTATGTAAATGAAAATGTCACTTGAAATTTAACGCATACATATATAGGGGTGGCAATTGGGTCGGGTCGGGTCTAATTGGGTCGGGTCTTAAATGGGTCGACCCATAATCGGGTCGGGTCGACCCGACCCATTTATTTATATGGGTCAAAAATCCAAACCCAAACCCGACCCAGTATTATGTGGGTCGACCCGACCCGACCCATTTGACCCATTTAACTAAATGGGTCGGCCGGGTCGGGTCGACCCGTTAGCGGTAAATGTTTTGTAGGAACCTTGTTCTTGCATTCTATAAGTAGATGACAGTGACATAATGTTGGTTTCAATAAGTTAAAAATCATAAAATCATGTATATCAAATGCAATGCTTCTTATTCTCTGAAATAAAGGTGAAAGTATTAGTGGGATTGAGACAAACTCAGGGATTGTTTATGCAATATAATTTTGTTTATTTATGAGAATGTAGTTAAAATTAAGGGGCTTTAGGTTTTTCATAGAAGATTGTGCAATGTGTATGGTGTATTGGATTTTGATGAAGAAAGGATGGAGAGCTAAATTATGAAGTCCCTGAGCGGAAATGATAAATGATTCCCAAAAAAAAATCTCTGGATCAAAAATATAAAAAGGTAAATGGGTCTTAGCGGGTCTTAGCGGGTTTGGTGGGTTTGGGTCGACCCGACCCATTTATTAATCGGGTCAGGTGGGTCGACCCGATTACGACCCAAACCCGTATAGCTCAAACCCATACCCACTTACTCTGGGTCGGGTCTGGCGGGTCGGGTCTGAATTGCCCCCCTATACATATATAGAAAAAATTTGAATGAGTATACAAAAATAAAATAACATGAGAATCATATGTATATCTCATATCATCCACCCTATCATGCACAAGCTTAAAAAGATATACAATATGAGCATATAAGGTATGGTCGCCCAACCAACCGCCCTTTAAGGATAGAAGTTTTCAAAAATAAGATTTTAAAAATAATATAGCTAGATTGGAAAACACTACCAAGTAAAGAATAAAGAACTACTTTAAAATAATTTAAAAACTAATTAAAGATCCTTCAAATATGAAACCAAATCATATATCTCATGAAACATGCTAATTACACAAAAATTGTCACTGAAAATCTATATAGCATATAAATGCTCTTGAAAATAAAGTCATGGGTAAAAAAATATGAGTACACAGAATCATGTGAATAATATATTCATGAAAATAAATCAATAAGGCTCAAAACAAAAACTTAAATGAAATTCTTTTTTCTAAAATATGATATATCATATAACCATGTAAGAATCATCGAAACTAGGACATACAATGTACAATCAAATAAAAAATAAGTACACAAAAAAAATAAAACATGTAGATCATAAGAACAAGTGTAACTCAAGAAGTGCACATGTATAACAGAAGTTTTCATAATATTTGCATATGAACATATGATATAAATAAATAAATTAATATATGCTTTAAAATAAAGCATATAAAAACATGAATCTACCAAAAAAAATAGGCATGTAAAACTATTTGAAAACATGAAGAAAGTTTTTCAAAATACATACATAGCTTACAACCAATCAAGTCAATATTAAGCACAAAATAATATATGATTGAGTCCAGGTTACTACACTAGCATATAAGCATTTAAAATATTTTTAAAAGTGGGAATAAAATGGTTACCAATACTGATGTAGCCAATTCATTTCTCCAAAACAAGGTGATCCTCTTACCAAAACTCCTTGATAGCGATGCATCCATGATGTGTTCGTCAAGTTCCAATTGTATCTATTATCAAGGCATCAATCCTCTCACGTTTTGTTAGAGCTCACACCTACATCAAAAATAAGTGGTGGGGATTTTGGTACCCATATCTTTTGGAGTCCACGAGAGTTAGTAACATTTGGAACCTAAACATCTTTATTTGCAAAATTGGAAGAATTTAATCTACCAAAGTAAAATTTTTCAAGATGGCATTTGCGACCGCAATGTGTACATGTGTACATTCTAGCATACATATGGGTGGTATGAGTGTGAGCATGGTGTGCATGTGTATGCCATGTAAGATTTGCATGCATATGTGAAACTTGTTTCTTGCGAAATATAGATTCCAATCTACTATGATTAAAAGCACATTAACTCAATGTTGAGCCTAAACAATCAATTCTATTTTTCAAAACATGAAACTCATTTTTGTCAATAGAAGATAAGGAATAATAGCATGAGAAACAAGGCAAGAATGAGAATCAAAATCATTTTTAAGACTATTAAAAGAAATAGATAAATCCTCAATTTCTTTTAAAACAAAATCCTTTTCTTTGAAAGAGAATCAATTTTGTTTTTTAATGAATTGTTTCCTTCAAAAATAACATTCAATTTTGAAGACAAGGAAACATTCTCCTTTTTTAAAACGTCATTTTCATTCAACAAAGTTTCATTTTCCTTCAAAACAAAATTATTTTCTTTCTTCAACAAATCATATTTTTTAAGAAGTTTATGATAAAGCAACGCAAGCTCGTCATAAGACATATTAACATCATCAAGCTCGGAATCAAATTTTACCTCAAGGGGATCATCCCCTTGGATAATGTAGCATATGTTGGAAGAATCACTTCCTTCATTCGAGTCTCTCTCCTTGTCAAATGGCATTTGTTCACCAAGAGAGCTGAGAGTGTTCCATACTATAAAAGCCGAATCAAAGTTAGAAATACTAGATAAATAATCATCAGTTAGGGTTAGTTTCAAAGCATGAATGGCTTTTGCATTAGCCTCATGATATTTGCCATTTACAATATATGATTATTTGGTTGTGGCAAGATAGAGATGAATATCAAGGGCTTTGAGATATAACGACATCTTAACTTTTCAATTTTAGAAGTTAAGAATATCAAACATAGGAGGTGCAATAAAATTCATGTGTGTATGCAAATATTGTGATTAGCAAACAAAAAGATCTTTAACCCTAGGTTGTTAGACCCAAATCAAGAGCACCAAGCTCTGATACCACCACTTGTAGATCACCTAGAGGGGGGTAAATAGGTGATGTGCTAATCAAATGCCAAACAACGCGAAATTAAAAACTATTACACTACCACACAAAGTATAACCGAAGAGTGAAGCCGAATTCCCGGTGAAAAGCTCTAGAATTTCTCCTCAAGATTCCTCTAAACTAAGAATTGAGGTGCTTCAATAGCTTTCTTAATTAAAAATAAATGTGAGCACATAAACAATATCAAGCATGTGAAGATATGAACAATATGAAAGCATGCAAGATATCAAACAATTTCAAGCATATATATCAATTAAACACAAGTAAATATCAAGCATATAATGATGTGATCAATATGAACATGCAGGATATAAACACAAGTGAGTTGAGAGAGAGATAAGCAATCGCAAACACGGGAGAACTGTTTCGAGGTTCGAGCCACTTGCTCTACGTTCCCGCCTTTGCCACTATGAAGGATTTTCACTATAAACGATCTCGTAAGATCACTCGGTGCTGCAATACCTACAATGAGCTCCCTCAAGAACTCTTGGACCCGCAAGTCGCTCGCTTGTTTCCACAAGAACACACGCGAACCCTCAACCTCTATAACTCCTCAAAATAACAAAGGTTGGAATACTTGGTGATCACTTCTCTTGATCACCAACAAATACTCTCGCAAACAAGGATCCTATTAGGATTGGATATAGCAATGAAAAGATCAAGTTTGTGTGAGAAAAACTAGATAGATGAGAAAGTGAAAAATTCAAGAAATCTTTTTGAAAAAGTCGAGAGAAACTCTTGATAAACTTCTCTTTTGATATAAAAATGAAGCTCCAAAACTTGTTGGAAAAACTCATGTTAAAGAAAAAAATTGTCTAAAAGCTTCTCAAAATCTTGTCTAAAAACTGGTCAAGATCCCATATTTATAGCCCAGAGAAATATAGTCGTTGGGCTCAGAAAACTAGCCAGATTGGCCTGTAGGTCGACTGCCCGGTCGACCGAGCCAAACCTGAGAGCTTTGTAAACATAAGCTCTGAAGGGTCGGTCGACCACCCATAGCGCATGTGCACTTGTGCACGTCGGTCGACCGGCTCAGCCTTCGGTCGAAGCAGCCCAAAACCATATTTTGAACATCTTTTTAAATACATTTTAAATCCAATAAATTTTTCAAAAATTTCACAAAAATAAGTTCATGTAAATACAATGTAGCACAAATATGTGTGATCAAAAATCAACATATATTACAAACATGCGAACTATTTTTGAGATAAAGAAATTAAAGCTTAAAACAAAAACGGTATTTTTCCAAAAAACAAATTCTAAATAAAAATCTGATTATTCTATAAACTTGCATAAATACAAAAACAAGATATTAAAACACATTTGAAGCATATTTTATATAGATAGAATCCAATACACATAGTAAATGAAATATACTTGTTTTTGACAATAAAAACCAAAATAAGTTTTGATAAAAACAAAACTTAAATACATGAACCAAAACGGCTAAACCAAAAACTAAAACTATTTAACATGAAAGATAATATAAATATTTTGTGTGTATGAGCTTGAGTAATCCACAACTAATCTATCATTTACATTTATTTTAAAACAAAAATCTTAAACTTACAAACTTAGACTCAAGTCTTCTTGAAAATCTTCTTCTCTATCTCAACTTGATCCAAATTTGATCCATGAGCTAGACTCCTCTTTGAGTACTTATTGCGATCTTGAAGCGCGAGCTCTTGAATCAACATGTGAGTTTCAAAACTTGACTTCGAATCTTTTGTTGAAGCTAAACACTGACTAAGATCTTGATTGAATATCTGAAACTAAATAAATACAAGACCATTAGTACTATAACTATATGAGTTAATCATCATCAAAACTAGAGTGATGGGCCTTTGGGCTAACATGAGGAACACGATGGACCTTAAACAGAGGTTGAGAAGACCCAAAAGCTTAAGCTAATAGTCAAAGGCCTCAATTTTTTATTTAAGTTCATCACTTTTTCTATTCACTTTACAATGTTGGACTATATTCACACATGAATATCAAACAATCTTCCTCTTCAGGTGTGAATGTACCTCAATCATCTACTGATTTCGACCGTCCATGGGAAACTCATCCGCTGGCTATAGCCATTCACGAAACTCTACATCTGGGGGAAACCAATCTGCTGCCTATAACCATTCACGAATCTCGATCGCTCAGGGAAACTCATCCACTGGCTACAACCATTCATTGGTCTTGGTCATCCGTTCACGAATCTCTGCATTCCCGGCTACAATCATTCACGGACTTCGGCCGTCCATAGCAAACTCATCCGTGGGCAAACTAATTTTGGTCTTTCAAAAATGGTTGGCTAACCATCCACGAATCTCCACTGTTCATGGTAAATTAATACTTTGGTCAACTCTCTTATCGGGTTTCACATCAGACTCCACTCCCCATGTGGACCACAACTTGGGCTCTAACAGCACTCTTAGGGAGTTGTGGGTCTCCACGAGGGACATGACGGACCTTAAACAGAGGTTAAGAACCAATCTGGTCCAAAATCTTAAGCTGATAGGTCTTTGAGAGCTCAACTTTTTATCTAAGCCCATCACTTTTTCTCTTCACTTTTAATGTTGGACTATATTCACACATGAACACCCACAGAAGTGAGAAAGGAAGGGTTTTAATAGACTGGCTATCAGGTGATTCTATAAGCCATTCGTAAGAGGAATAATTTTCCATGGTTTTATTGGAATCTTCAGCATCAAGCATGCATTCTTCTTTATAATTTACTCGTGTGCTAAAGCACATCTTCAAGGAAAACAATGGCATTGCAGGTTGGTTGATGACAGACTATCTCCAGGATGATTTGAAAATTTTACAACTAATTTTCCATAAGTTGAGCTGTCTAGTGACAAAATCTCTGGGATCTTTACAACTCTTTTTTCTTTTGCTTTTCAAATTTCTCCTTCTCCTTCTTCTTTGAGACAGTAGTAAGGGAATTCCCATCATTTTTCCCATAATGAACAATTTGTATTGTTAGAAGTAGATGCCCTTTATTGCATACTTTTGTAAATGAATTTGATTATTTACACGGATGAAACCTTAAGTGCACTCTATGGTTTTGTACACTTTTATTATAATAACAGAAAACTCTAACTTAAGTCTAACCATGATCTCAGAATAACTTTAACAGAAAAAATAAAGGGCGGAAGAAAAAAAGAGAAGTTAAAAGAGCACAGTTGGATATGACCATTGCAGGAGAAGGCTTAAAAAGTACTCTTGCAAAGGAAAACGTTTGGTAAGTTTTGTTAACTGAATTTTGGGACATCTGATTCAATAAATTCACTTAAAATTTCAGAGTTTTCAACTTGGCTTTAGTTACCTCATGTTCGTCTACGAAGGGTCGCAAGGAGAAATCTTTGATTATAGTCATAACTGGAATGACAAAAGCAAAGGAAGGATTCATCACTATTGGAAGCCGAGTTCCAATTAGTGTTTGCAGAAGCGTATTCAACCCACTCATAAATAGAAATGTCTGGATCACACGTGCTTTATCTCCCTGTTTCAAAACGACAATAAAAGGGGGGAAAAGATGTTCATGTCATTTAAACTAGTAACAGTGAGAAAAAATATTGCAAATGTGTCATTTTTTGAAACATGAGAAAGTGAAGAAATTTTACATGGCTGCCACCCATTTGAGGAACTAGAAGAGAAGATATCATTACAATGGAACCCAGCATCACGATGTAGTGTTGGAATGCAAGTATAACTGCTTCAGCTGTAAATTATTAATTATTTTGTTAAGTATAAGCCAAATAGATGTCATCAAATAATGGATTGACAAAAGTTAAAACCATTTCTCATCCTAACAATATAACATGAAACGAGGGGAAAAAGTTTATTACAGCATGTCGTATGCAAGGGGTAACATCCAAAAGACCAAATAGAAGAATAAATGAAAAAATTTCTCAACAAACCACCATACGCACAGAGCACAACTATAGCCAAACAAATAGCTCAAGTTTAGGACAATCTCTATATGATGTCTTATTCCAGTAATAACCTAGATTTAACTTCAGGATGAGAAGATTTTTTCTTTTTTTCTTGTTGGGAAGCAATTTTTCATCCCATTTTTATCCACTGCCATACAAATGAAAGCTCAAATTGCAATAAAAGCTACAAATATCTCTGCATATTTCACAAAAGCTTCCATTAAACAACATGTGTAATAAACACCCACACGCCCATCTATATGTATTTGTGTTATTTTTAGACATTAATCTATACCCAATTTTTTTCATTTAGCAGACTGAGGTACCCTCTTAACCTTCTGTGAACTAAAATTTTTAGTTATAGATATGTCTAGAGTGTTAGATATAATAGAGTAGGAACTTCTATTCTTCAGATATTTTGGACAAAATGTATCTTACTTTCATAATAAACCCTTAAATCACTATAGGCTTCTTATGTTGTGATTTCGAAGGACGCCCCCAGGACCGGATCGACTGGGACAACGCAGCGAAAACTAACCACATGATCTACTAAGGCAACGTGAAGAGAAAAAGAAGATATTTCAAAGTAGATAGAAAACCAACACACAATATAACGTGGTTCCACCGATCAAACAGATCGTGTACATCCACGAAAAAATAGAGGAGAAACTTTATTAAAACTTTGGAGAGTACAATAAGAATTACTTACACCTCACGTTAAGAAGATTACAAACCCTTGATGGCTGCCAAGAACAGCGAACCCTTGTGGCTAAGTTTCTTTTACGAATCTCTCACCTAGATGAATTACACCGTTAGGAAGTACTTCATTAGATTTCATTGAAAGCCATCCCTAAGGGGTTATTTATAGATCATAGAACTCTCCTAATCTAAACAAACTTCATAAATACGAACAATCACTGATCCAGAATAAAGAAAAACCCGTATCCAACTCAATTTGAAAACAGATCCAGAAAGAAACTGCCAGACCTGACATTAGTCGACCAGGCCAGGATACTAGTCGACTAATACCATGCATGTATTAGTCGATTAGGCCTAAATACTAGTCAACTACTCTGATAAGATTCGAGAACCCCAACTCTTTGTTGGTCAATATAGTCGACTATACAAAGTATTAGTCGACTAATCCATGTGATTAATCGACTACACCCATTACTAGTCGACTAGTACTGTGCACAGCTCCTTGTGCATGTCCGTTCTTTGATCTCAAAGTTTTGTTCTTCACGATGCATTCCAGCCACAAATCCTAACAATCTCCCCCTTGACTCGAATACATCCAATTCTGAGAATAGCCACCATGCTCCATATGCTCGCATTCATGCACAACTAAACAAACTTGATTTCATCTCCATCTCACTCCCTCTTCTCTATAACCCCCTCATGGGGTTCACAACCTGATTAGGTTAAATAAGTCAAGGCCAACCCTGAACTTTATCACCCAATGATCTCCTTGATCCACACAGAATTATGAGAATTTGCTCCACCATATGAGTAACGATCTAGACAACCTTGTTGCGCACCTAGTCCCAATCTCTTTCGGGGTACAACTGAACATCTGACCTCGAAACTATCGTAGTCTCTGATTGTTCCACAACTGCTGCTTTCGAAGCCGAGGATAATTGCAATCCACCAACTATAACTTCCGAGTTTCGCAACATATACACATTGTTGACACGTTTCACATGGGCCTCTTTGGATACTTCTAAAAGATCACCTTCTGAATTGAAACTAAACTCTTCGTCTTGTAGGGCTTCAAGAGAGATGAGATTGTACCTAGATTCGGGAACATGACGAACGCCTTGAAGAGTAGTGACGCATCCATCATGAGATCAAACTGAATTATTTCTTTACCAATCACCTTGCTTGTAACAGAATTCCCTATGAAGACTTCTTCTCCTTGAACCAAAGTGTATGAAGAGAACATCTTCTTATTGGAACTGATATGCTGAGAACATCCAGAGTCAATAATCTATCTACCTTTATTACCAACTGATCTGTCTGTAACAGATAGAATGTTACACTGTTCTTTGTCTTCTCCAATCAGTTCAGTGACATAGCATCCGATTGTTTCTTCTTTCGAAGCCAATAATCAACTCTAATGGGCCCCTTCTTGTGACAATAGTTGCACGTCAAACTCTTATATTTTGATATACCCGTGGAACTTTCATTATTACTCTTCTCCCTTGAATAATAAACTTGCCTGAAATCATCATGATGAGACTCACCTGTCAACTAGGTGTCAATTTTCTTCTTATTGAGCAGATGCTTCTTGACCTCATTGACATTGATTGTTGACTTTCCTCCATAGATGATAGCTTCCTTAAAGCTCTTATATGAAGAAGGTAAAGAACACAGTAATAGAAGTGTTTGATCTTCATCTTCTATCTTAACTTCTATCTTATCTAAATCATTGATAATAGAGAAAAATTTTACAATATAAGACTTGATAGGTGTACTTTCATGCATGTAGAAGAAAGAGACGCTACTTTAGAATCAAACGATTCGCCAACAACTAAAAAACACCTAAAGGGGGTGAATAGGTGCAAGTGCTAATCTAGTGAACTAAGTGCTCTAAATACGGAAGCTAATGCAAATTTTGCAACACACTTAATACAACACACAAGTGTAGCCGAATTCCCCGTGAAGGGCTCTGGACTAACTCCTCTTGATTCCCCTTGAATGGGTTGAGGTGCTATGTGAAGCTCTTGTGGTTAAGTACAAGTGAGGCACACACACAAGCAATCCAAGCATATAATGAATAAGCGATATGAATCAATGCAAGGACAACACAAGCAAATATGATATGATGATATGAATAATGCTTTGCACAATGTAAAGAGAGAGAGTTAGAGAGACAAGTGGATCAAACGCTAACAACAAGATATGTTTCGAGGTTCGAGCCCCTAGCTCTACATCCCTGCCTACACCACCGTGTAGGATTTCCAATCCACTATAGGAGTACCGAACTCCTCTCTCAATCCTTACAAAGCCACCGAGGCTATACAACCACAATCCACCTCTACCGAAGAGGGATAAGTCCCGTAGCTAATACAATCACAATCACAATCACCTCTACCGAAGAGGGATCCAAACACCACTCCAATCAACCTCTACCAAAGAGGGATACACAAACAAAGAAGGGTTTACAATCTTGGAGGCTTAACCTCAAACACTTCTCTTTTCTCTCTTTTCCACAAAACAAGATCCTAATAGATTAGGATAGAAGATATAGCTCAAGTGTGGAATCAAAGTGTTTTTGGAAACAAGCAACAAAGAAAAACTACTTGGAAAATCTCTTGTAAATGATAGAAAATGAAAACCAATACAATATCCCAAAACTTAGTTCTCTTTGATTTTTCAAAAACCCAAAACAATAAAGATGAAATCTTTTTGCTCTTTAAACTCTTTTAAAAACTTCTTTTTAAAATCAGAGAGTAGGGAAAAATTAGCTCTAAAAATCTTGACCAAAATCCCAAAGAAATGGGTTTATATAGGCTCATCAGAAAACTAGCCGTTAGGCTGAGCTGGCAGCCTGACAGGCTACCGGTCGGCCGGCCCGGCCGACCGCCAACGGTCAGAAATGTGACCGTTGGGGCAACCCGGTCGACCGGCACAGTCGACCCAAACAAACAGAGAGCAGAGCTCTCAGACCCGGTCGACCCTGACGGTCGACCGTTCCTGTGTCTGCCAAACGTGCACAATCTGTGCACGTCGGTCGACCGGCCTGGTCGACCGACTTCATCCCAAGTCGACTAGGTTAGTTGACTAGTCGACTGGTTGAAACCTAGAACAGAAAACTGGGTCAGAAAAATAGTTTAAAAATATTTTGAAAAATCTTTTAACACTTCTAAAAATCACCAAAAATAGTTTTATCATTTTGCATTGATATATAAACATGTGTAAAAAGTTTAGCTCAAATATCAATCAATGTGAACTATTTTTGTGTTTTATCATTTTTTACCAAAAACCAAAACATGTATTTTTATCCAACTAGATTTTTCAATAGGAAATCTAATTTTCCTAAAAACTCATGAATAGACATATCAAAATAAGTTTGTTTAAGATATGAAGCATATATGTATATTGAACACATCTAATATACATAAAAACCATGTAAACTTGTTTGATCAAACTATTCATAAAAACCAAAAAATCTAAAACATAAAACGTGTGTTTGTGCACTTGAGCATATCAACTATACTAAGCTTTACAAATGGATCTAAAACACACTAAACTAAACTAGGATACCTAAGTCTTCTTGATGATCTTCATCTTCAAGTTGACTTGATCCAAAACTTCATCCATGGGCTAGGCAATGTGTGATCTTGATGCTTTGGCCCTGGAATCACCATGAAAAGCTTCTAAACTCATTTGTTGAAGCTAATCATCAACTAATATCTTGGTTAATGAATCTGTAACTAAAATCACAAGATTATTAGTAAACATAACTACATGAGTTAATCATCATCAAAACTAGGGTGGAAGGCCTTTGGGCCAACAACAACTTCTTCAGATAGTGGTCTTGAAGTCACTTCTCTTACAATGAGGATGTTTTCTCCGTAGAAAACCCATCCAACACTCCGTCCACCAAGCAAAGCTAAATAGCCGTCAAGACTTTCTTATCCAACTCCTGTCAAGTTTCTTCTTTCATATCTTGAGGTTTTTCTCCCTCCCGAGTAGTGCTTTCTTCAACCGCTATGGGTAAGGATGGCGTTCATCCTAATCTGTCATCTACTGAAATTGATGACACTATAGAACTTCTAAATATCGAACTTGATTGCAGACATCTTCAAGTTAACATTGCCATAATACCAATTGTTGTGATTTCAAGGGAAGCTCCCACGACCGGATCGATTGCGGCGGCGCAACAGAAACTAACCACAAGATCTAGTAAGGCAACGAGAAGAAAAAGAAGAAGATATTCCTAAGTAGATAGAAAGCCAACACACAATATAACGCGGTTCCACCGATCAAACAGATCGTGTGTACGTACGCGAGAGAACGGAGGAAAAACTTTATTAAAAGTTTGGGGAGTACAATAAGAATTACTTATACCTCGCGCTGAGAAGATTACAAGCCTTTGATGGCCATCAAGAATAGCGAACCCTTATGGCTAAGCTTCTCCCATTAATCTCTCACCTACATGAATTACAACCTTAAGAATTATAAATTCATTAAATTTCATTGAAGGCCCCCTAAGAGGTTATTTATAAACCATAAAACTCTCATAGTCCTAAATAAACTTTATCAATACGAATAATCACCGCCTCATAATAAAGAAAACCTGACTCCAACTCGAATATGGAAACAGATCTAGAAAAAGAAGCTGTCAGACCTGACATTAGTCGACTAGGACAGAGTACTAGTCGACTAATACCATGTATTAGTCGATTAGGCTCAAACAGTAGTCGACTACTCTGACAAGATTCGAGAACCCCAACTCTCTGTTGGCCAATCTATTCGACTATACAAAGTATTAGTCGCCTAATCTAGGTGATTAGTCGACTATACCCGGTATTAGTCGACTGGTCCTGTGCACAGCTCCTTATGCACGTTTGTTCTTTGATCTTCGAAGTTTCGTCTACCTTTACGACGTATTCCAGTCACAAATCCAAACGTCTTAAATACTTTTAATATGTTAAATTATCCCCACTAGGTAGCTTTGATAAGAATTTTCTTAAGGTTCAATTTGGGAGATATGCACTACGACGGATTTGCTAGGAAGCCTAGATCCAATTTGACCCAAACAGGAGATGACCCAATAGTAACATGGCTGCAAACTGATTCATCAAGCTCCGTGAACCTGCCCATTTGTCTGCACATAGATTACTTGTGCCTGTATCAAGAAACCAGCTTGCTGCATTCTCCTTCTCCTTTGTATGCTAACAAGACAGTAGCTTTACATCATCATTTGCTCTTTCCACAAAATTAACATCCTCCTCGACATGATTAATAGCACGATATCTACAATCAAAAGCAAAATGGCCATACTTCTTGCAATTTAAACATTGAACATGGTCTTCCATACCTTGAGTTTCTTCGAAAGCCTCCTGTTCCTCATCCTCTTGTTGGTTTGAATGTTTGGCTTATTTCTTTGTTGAATCTATATTATCCACCTCTTCCTCATCATCTCCGGCCTCTCCTTGACCTGATCTTCCTCCGTCTCTTTGACTTGGTCCACCTCTTCTTGCATCATTCTTAACGGAGAGTCTTGTTTGAAGTGCTTGCTCAAGTGGTTCTTCCTTCTTGAGCCTATCTTCATGTTCTTCCAAAGATCCCATGAGTTCATTGATGCTCATGCAATCTATATCATTGTCTTCTTCGATGGCCACTTGATGTAAGACAATATAGATCGTAATCACCTTCAAATTGAAAACTAGGGGTTTAAAATTTAAATTGAGAATCTGGATAGAGTTTTGGGCTTCACACCCCTTGCACGGACTTCAACATAAAACTCAAGAGTAAAATCTCAAGAATTTTAACTGAAAATTTGTAATTTCAATCATTCATTAATAATCCAAAGAGAGATCTTGAGACCTATTTATAAGCTTTGCAAAGAACACTTCTAGAAAATAACTGATGTGGTACTAAACACCCACATAAAAAAAATACCACTAAATTCAGCAAAAATAAACTAAAAATAAAATAAATAGCTAAAATGAGAGGAAGACAGCACGACGTTTTCTAGATCTAAAATAGACCCAATCAACAGTCGTCTCAGCGGCGTGATTAGGGGTGAACAGAGTTCGTGTAAAACCGAAATAACCGACGATACCTGAAAATCAAACCCAAACCGAACCACTATAATTCGGTTGATTTTTTATTTTGGGTTTCAAAACCGACCGAACCGAACTGAATTCTTTTGAAATTTGCCAACTTACTGGATGCTACTTTCTAGCAAGTAGCAAAAATTTGTCTGCTCACATCACTTGTTGAAATAATCAATTATTTCAAAGGCTATAATTTTTGTTGATTATCTTATCAAATTGGAGTTAAGGAGGCAAACTCTAGAATCTCGATGTTTTAGATTAAGTAGGTCCAAAACGGAGTATATGGAGTGCAAATTTAGTAACAAAGGATCAGAGATTATAGTGTTATGACATTAGATTGGCAAGAAATACCAATGAGCAGTCAGTTTAGGTATTTAAGTTCTATTATCCAAAAGGGTGGGGAGATCAATAGTGATGTCAACCATAAGATCTAAGTTAGTTGGTTGAAATGGAGGAGCGCAATAGGAGCGTTATGTGACCATAACATCCCGTAATGGCTGAAGGAAAAGTTTTATAGAATTGCTATTAGACCAGCTTTGTTATATGACACGGATTATTTGGCTATAAAGAGATTTCATGCCCAGAAGATGAGTGTACGTGGATAACCCGTGAAAATTCCTAACTTCCATAATCGCCTGGGGTTGTGGTCACTCAGTAATTGCCTTTACCTTCTCAGGGTCCGTAGAAACTCCCTCGGATGAAACCACAAATTCTAGGAGGTAACTCTGTCTGCACACAAAACACACTTCGAGTTTGCATAGAACTTTTCAGTCTGGAGAGTGCGATGAACTTGTCTCAAATGGTCCATATGTTACTCCTAAGTTCGATTGTAAATCAGTATATCATCAAAGTATACCATCACAAATTTACTGATAAATGGCTGAAACAGTTAAGTCATCACTCTCATAAAGGGTGCTAGAAGTATTGGACAATCCAAAAGGCATAACCAATCATTCATATTGCCCATCCTTAGTTTTAAATACAGTTTTTCACTCATTCCCTAGGCGAATTCTAATTTGACGGTACTCATTCTTAAGGTCAATCTTGGATAATACTGTGGCACCTGACATCAAATCCAATACATCGTCAAGACGGAGAATGAGAAAATGATATTTGAAATTGATTTTGTGATTGCACGACTATCCACACACACATGGGCGAAGCCAAGTATAGTCCAGGTTGGGCACGTTAACTTAGATTTTGGCACTCCCCAAGAGAATTCAAGGTTGGTACATCATAGTGCATAATCTGAATCTCTGTAGTGCCAAATCTAAGCTTGATTAAATCTCAACCATGCCTTTTCCTACCCACTGAACTCCCCCACCCTCTTGAGTGCCCAACCTGGGACCAATTCCTGGCTCCACCCCTGCACACACAAGCAACATGTGCCATCCATCTTTGGTGCCAAAAGTGCGGGAACTGAACATGGGCTTAACTCTCTTTGATGAATCCTTTGTCAAGTAACTTCTCTACCTGCCATTATAATTCTGTGTGCTCGACAAGGTTCATCCTGTAATGGGGCAGATTTGGTAAATTGCTCCTGAAACTAGGTCAATGACAAGTTGAATATCTCTCATTAGAGGCAACTCACCTGGCAGATCTTGGGGAGGACTTCAAAGAACTCATGTATTGGTTAATGTGTCCTAGGATCTACAACTCGGTCTGGCTCAGCTTCTCGAGCCACGAGTGCATAGCAATTCGAACCCTCGTTCAAGTTCTTCTCAATTTGATCGTGGCTAATCAAGTTCATTACCATCTTTCCTTTGCCCTTATCACCCTTCTTTTCAGGAGCTAGTGTTTCATCTTTTCTTTTATCCTTATCAGCCTTCTTTTCTAAAGTTAGTGGTTTAGGTTAATTTGACATTGGCTTCACTTTCTTGTCATTATGGACGAATGAGCAGTGGTTGGTTTGTCCATATATGGTCACATATAAGTCAAACAATCATGGTCGTCCAAAATGATATCACCAACATTCATAAGGAGTATGTCACACCACACGTTATCTGTGTACGTGACAAACTGAATGAGAATCTGACATCTCTCTTGAATATCTATGGATGTAGCGTCGATCCATGTGATCTTGTAGGGATTTGAATGCTTCACTGGTTTCATCCCTAATGTAGTGATTAATTTTGACGCAACGACATTAATGCAACTGTCACTATCCTCTATCACTTTGCAGCTTTTATTCTCAAATTTTATACATATTTGAAATATGACAGTTCTTCCCTAGTCGTTGACTTACTCGAGCTGTGCTAGAGTGCGCCTAACTACTCCTAAGTGGGATCTACTTCACTAGGAGTTAGATTCGTCACTGCCAAAGTTCTAATGCAGCCATTGATTTCACATTCTTCGGCAGAGACACATCTGAGTCATCACCTTGTTGGTGCATGGCCACTTCTAGACCATCTTTTTTTCTACATCTTCTATGAGAACTTCCTCTAAGAGGGTTTTGCTTTGACTCGGACACTAACTTGCGAAATGTCCATGCCTCTGACATTTATAACACTGAGTACGCGGGTTGACCTTCGCTGGTTCACTAGCCTTGACACTTGAAGAACTGCAGGCAGGTTTGCTCGGAGCAAGAAAATATCGGCTAAAACTAGGTTTACTAGCAGTTGTAATCTTAGAGTTATCTCTAAAATCAGTTTGGTGAAAGGAGGATCATTTAAACTCATCTAAATCGGTGACTAGCTGATATGTTTGTTTTAGGGTCATGATGCCTCGAGCTATGAACTCTCAGCAGTAATCATCCTTAAAACCTGACCTAAACCTAAATAAGATATGTTTAAGAGATTCAAACTCGATTGCACCGCACCAATTCAAGTATTCACCAAACTTAGTGATGTAATCGGTGACGATTTGTTTCCTTGAGTTCTACTTGTCTAGTAACTGCTGACTGAAGGAAGGTGTAACATATTTCAACATAAGCTACTCTTCCATGCTCTTCCAAGTCTCAAGTGGATCATCTCTTCTATACCCCATCATCATTTTAAGATTCTTCAGTATTGTCAGCTTGTCCAGTTAGCTTCATCATGGCAAATTAAATTTTTCTAGACTCGAACATGTCACACCAACGAAAGTAGTGATCTAATCTTTACTAGAAATGGAGGAACACGACGCTATCTTATTAAGTGAAAAAGAAGACCTGAATCAGAAAATTATTGGATTATTGAGGAGGATTTTCGACGGCTTAATCCCGACCTACTAGAGCATTATTACAGTCAGCAGCAGCTTCCCACCATAAACTCGACAGAGTAAAATTTTCCCACCTCAAAAGAAATGATGAGGGCATCACGCCGCTGAGACGACTGTTTGATCAGGTCTATTTTAGATCTAGGAAACGACGTGCTGCCTTTCTCTAGTTTTAGCTATTTATTTATTTTTAGTTATTTTTGTTGAATTTAGTGATATTTTCTTTTATGTGAGTGTTTAGTACCACATAAGTTATTTTCTTAAAGTGCTTTTTTGTAAAGCCTATAAATAGGCCCCAAGACCTTTTTTGGATATTTAATGAATGATTGAAGTTACAAATTTTTTAGTTAAAATTCTTGAGATTTTGCTCGAGTTTTAGGTGTGAAGCCCGTACAGGAGGTGTGAAACCCAAAACTTTATCCAAATTCCCAATTCAAATTTTAAACCATAATTTTCAATTTGAAGGTGATTGCGATCCATATTGTTGTACATCAATTAGAGGATGTAAGCAGCGGGGATCAGGGCTAGATCTCGTCGGCGAGGGCGTCGAGGTGGCAAAGACAAGGGGTTTGGGGTTAGGGTTCTGACGAGGGTCGGGGGAGGGAGATGATGACCAGTAGAGATTTTTTCTTTTCTCTCTTTTTTTGGATTTGTTTAGGGTTTCAGATCTCAAATTTTTTTTAAATAGATGTAGGGTTATTCTAGAACTAGGGTTTGAAGGGAATTGAAAACAAATTGCTCTAATATCAAATTGATGTAAAATAATATGGATCGCAATCACCTTCAAACTGAAAACTAAGATTTAAAATTTTTATTGGGAATCTGAATAGAGTAATAGCTAAAATCAGAGGAAGGCAGCACGTTGTTTGCTAGATCCAAAATAGAGCCGATCCAATAGTCGTCTCAATGGCGTGATGTCCTCATCACCACTGCATATAATCATACTTTGGATCCAAGGATCGTAGGATTTTTGCCACGACCCGAAAA
>JAVJIF010015773.1:0-117649 GCA_038442645.1 Agave tequilana
GTCGACTAACTTTGTCTGACTGTTGTAGTTGATTCCCTTCTTGAATAGGAACCTTACCCTCTAGACTCACATCACCTATAGGTATCACTTGACTTGTCACTTGACAAACATCGTCTTCTATTCTTTCTCTCCCTCATCTTCTCTCTACATATTATATCACAGGTTTATGGCGCATCCCGAGCTTCCGTGGATTTCGGATATTTCGGTATATCGGTGACTCAGGCGAGTATTCTTACTCGCTACCTTCTTGCTTCTTATTTCATTGATTTGCTTTATGTTTCATATACTTTATTCCATATATCTTTCACTGTTTTCATGCTATGCGTGGCCGACCCTTCGTGGTCGTTGACTTCTGAGTTTCTCCTACGATTGCCAGCTATTATTTCAGACTTGTCCATTGCATGTTCCTTTTAACACATATATCACCTGACTTCTACTGTGTTATCACCTGACCACCTGACATGCTATCCGTTGGCTAGACTCTATTGTTATGACTTACCCAGACTTATTATCAATCTCTTGGTATGCATGTTACTTGTTCCATATCACCACTTGTCATGCTATCATCTCACACCCAGCATGATATATTCGACATGTGATTATCTCTTTTACGGGAATATTAACTGTTATCTATTTCATGATCAGTGACCTGTTTTCCTGCTTTACATGCAGTGACCTGACTATATAGTACTATGTACTCCTGAATTCCTGATCATGACCTATTCCTGTTATTTCCCGTAAAGTGATAATTAAACTATTGAAATCTTAAAAAGGACAACTTGTATGGGTATGGGAGGAAGTGATGGATGCCGGAATGATACTTTTTCTTATGGTGACGGAGTTAAAGTATATATATATATACGTAGATATATGTATACAATGGAGCAGCATTATTATATTACATTCCTTGCCTACCGGTTCCAGGGGTATGGAACTATCATAAGAAAGACTATCAGTTCTCCATCGGCTTCCGTTAACAACCTTGGCTAGCTTATATATGGATGTATGTGAGTTGGCCGTACACCGAGCCACATACCTAGATATATTAAGTAAGACAAGTAATAATAATAATAATAATGGATCCCAGTTATAGTTCATGTCTTGATACTGTGTTGGACTCCTGTATTATCATGTCATGATTCCCGTTTTGTATTTCTGTTTGACTTTCATATGGGTTGCATCTCTGATTTTATACGCTTGGATATTCTGTGGCATGAGATAAAGGTATATATATGAGGGTTTCCTTGTTTGGATTATTCCTTCGACGTACTAGTCTCATGGGACCGTGACCTAAGCGTATACAATCACTTTTGCTTGTGATCGGCTTTATCTGGATTTCCTGTTTTCTGATGATCATGTTATACTCGTTCTTATATATATTTCACTTGTGTTCTAACCCTCCTGTTCCTGTACTTGATACCCACTTGTGCGCACCCCGGCTCGCCACCTGGCATTATATCATACTCGCCTGGGGAGTTTCACTGACTCCCCTGGATTCTTATGTCCAGGTCATGGAGCCCGGAGCGTGTAGACCCTCCTTTGCTACTCAGAGTAGCGCAGCGGTAGCGTGGAACTCCAGCCGACCTTTTGGAGCTCCATCCTTCCAGGCCCCCTGTGAGTCTCTCGAGTTTTCCTTTTTAAACTCGTGAGTACCTTTATGCTGTTTTACTCTTGTACATCTGCTTGTATTCCCGCATTTGCGCATATTAGTGATATGATATTCATGTAATATTAGATCACTATGGTGATAATTCTGTGATTGTATATATGTGTTGGAATGTATAATGCACCATTTGCTTCCGTACTCTGATTCTGTCTGTACTGATGCTTAGCGTATATACGGGAAGGTAATTCGGACTTACGTATATACGTGCAGTGACGTCCCCGTATCGTGGAATCGGGGCGTTACACTTCAACCTTGATCAAATAATGAATCCACAGTGGAATGGCAATAAATGTAGCCCCTATCCTTCCCTTACCAAGGAGCAACCATTGGTAGATAAGTGCCCTCTTCTGAGCTTAAGGTTCTCCCTAGTCATCTCAAGTATCAGTACTTGGGTGAAAAGGAAGCATTTCCTGTGATAATTGTATCCCATCTGATGGAACAACAGAAGAGGATCTTCTTGTAGTATTAAGAGAAAATTGAGAAGAAAGAGAAGCCATTGGTTGGACCATGGCTGATATAAAGGGAATCAGTCCATCCATTTGCAACACCAGATTCATTTGACGGAAGATGCAAAACCTAAACGTGACCCACAATGTAGACTAAACCCGATCATGCAAGAGGTCGTTAGTAGAGCTAAAATTTTAAAGTTGTTAGACAATGGGATCATCTATCCCATATCTGATAGCAGTGGGTTAGTCAGTCCACGCTGTGCCCAAGAAAGCAGGGGTTACGTGATAGAAAATGATAAGAAAGAATTAGTACAAACTCATCTTCCAACGAAGATTCGAGTCTGTATTGATTACCAAAAATTAAACGCTGCCACGTGTAAAGACCACTTTCCCCTTCGTTCATCGATCAAATGCTCGAGAGACTAGCTGGACATGAGTATTACTGCTTCCTGGATGGATATTCAGGATACAATCGAATCCTTATCGCTCCTGAGGA
Source organism: Agave tequilana (assembly GCA_038442645.1). Lineage (NCBI taxonomy): Eukaryota > Viridiplantae > Streptophyta > Magnoliopsida > Asparagales > Asparagaceae > Agave > Agave tequilana. The sequence goes on from JAVJIF010015773.1 coordinate 2,612, forward strand.
TCAAGACAAGACTACCTTCACCTGCCCTTTGGAACATTTGCTACGAAGAATGCCCTTCGGCCTATGCAACGCTCCTACAACGTTTCAACGTTGCATGCTTAGTCATTTTTCTGACATGGTGGAGAAATTTTTGGAGATTTTCATGGATGATTTTTCCATTTATGGTGATTCCTTTGAACAATGCTTGCACCATCTTAAGTTAGTTTTACAACGATGCTTGAAGAAAAAACTTGACATTCAATTGGGAGAAGTGTCACTTTATGGTCAAGCAAGGAATTGTTCTAGGGCATAAAGTTTCACACAAAGGAATCGAGGTTGATAGATCAAAAGTGGATGTATAACAAAGCTCCTTGAGCCAAAATGCTTAAAAGACATTAGATCTTTTTTAGGGCACGCTGGTTTCTATAGAAGATTTATTCAGGGGTTTAGCAAAATTGCTAGACTTTGACAAATGTCTTAGGAAAAGATGTACCCTTTAATTTTGATAAGAATGTCTACAAGCTTGGAAGGAGGTTAAACACAGACTTGTTTTGGCGCCAATAATCTGGCGCCTGATTGGACTAGGCCCTTTGAAATCATGTGTGATGCCTCCGATTATGCCATAGGCGCTGTTCTCGGACAATGTACTGATAACAGGCAACACGTGATTTACTATGCTAGTAGGACGCTTAACGAGGCCCAACTAAATTACACGACAACTGAAAAGAAATTTTTAGCAGTGTGTTTGCGTTGGAAAAATTTCGCCAATACCTACTAGGATCCAAGACAACGATTTTCACAGATCACTCCGCCCTAGATACTTAATGCAAAAGAAGGATGCAAAAGCCAGACTGATTCGATGGATACTTCTTTTGCAAGAGTTTGATTTGGAAATTAAAGATAAAAAGGGCGTTGAAAATGTAGTGGCAGATCACCTTTCGAGAATTCTTAATGCACCAATGAGACTTTACCTATCAATGAAGACTTTCCTGATGAATCTTTACGATGTGTGTAAAGAGCCCTGGTATGCTGATATAGCAAACTACCTTACAACCGGGCAAACACCTTCAAATTGGTCAGGTCAGGACAAGTATCGCTTTATGAAATAAGTACGATTTTTCTTTTGGGATGAACCGTATTTATTCAAATATTGCCCTGACCAGATAATTAGACGGTGTCTTTCTGAGGATGAACATCATAGAGTATTGACATTTTGTTACGAGCTGCTTGCTTGTGGTGGACACTTTGGCCCACGTAAGACTACTGAGAAAGTCCTTCAGAGTGGGTTCTATTGGCCCCCTCTCTTTAAGGACACTTATACTTTTTGCAAACTTTGTGCCAGATGTCAAAAGACGAGTCAGATCACACATAAAGACATGATGCCCCTTACACCGATCCTTGAGGTAGAAATTTTTATTGTGGGGCATCGATTTCATGGGACCCTTCCCCTGTCTTGTGGCAACCAATACATTTTGGTGGCCGTAGACTACGTTTCTAAGTGGGCTGAAGCTATTCCTACTAGGACAAATGATAACCAAGTTATCATCAAGTTCTTACCGGGAAAACATCATTTCTCTCTTCGAGCCCCACGTGCGATAATTAGTGACAACAGGAGTCATTTTGCAACTGGGCTTTTGATGCCCTAATGCGGAAGTACTCCATCTCTCATAAATTATCCACGGCCTATCATCCTCAGACAAATGGGCAAGTGGAGATCACCAACAGACAAATTAAACTGATATTGGAAAAAATTGTTGGACAAAATCGTTAGGATTGGTCCATCAAACTGATTGATGCCCTGTGGGCATATCGGACCGCCTACAAGACTGTCCTCGGTATGTCTCCATATCGAATTGTATTTGAAAAACCTGCTATTCTGCCTGTGGAGTTAGAGCACCGTGCCTGGGAGTTAGAGGCACCGTGCTATGTGGGCACTAAAATAACTGAATTTCGACTTAGACAAAGCGGGTGATTGAGAAAGCTGCAGATATTCGAGTTAGAAGAACTATGAAATGATGCATACGATAACGCCCGGATATCTAACACAGAGCTAAGATTTTCCATGATAAGTCAATTCATAGGAAAAATTTTGTCTCGGGACAAAAAGTTCTATTGTACAACACTAAACTCCATCTTTTTCCTGGTAAACTAAAAATCAGGTGGTCAGGCCCCTACATCATCCAGAGTGTCTCTCCTCATGGTGCCATTGAAATTTTCGATCCCAAAGATGGCAACACTTTCAAGTGAATGGTCAACGCTTGAAGCCATTTTTTACCACGGAGTCTGAGTCACACAATGTTATTGAACTGGGTCTTTGTGACCCAGTCTATATGTGACCACGTAATTCCACTCCATTCCTCGATGTCCCCTGAAAATCATTTTGGAATCTCTTTGTAAATTTTAAAAAAAACAAAAAAAGATTAAATAAAAGGACTTAGGTGCTAAATATCACCTAGGGTTTTCATCTTTCCCTCCACTCCCTTTTCTTTCTTAACCTAAAGATCCAATCCGAAAAATGTCCCTGTGGAGTCCTCTTCGGAGGGACTTTTAGAGGAGGAGGATGAGCCGACCTTTTTGGCAACAGGACCCCCAGCTGATTCACGCGCCTTCATGTCTACCATTTGGCAAGTCATGAAGAAGATATTTCGGGGACAGATTCGACTACGCAAACAGGTTGCGGAGCAAACATCTCGCCTAGACCGCTTTGAGGAGGGTCTGCGGCGATCACAGTTGGCTGGACCTAGCACCACCGCTGGTCCAAGCCGAAGGCGGGGGTGATACCTTTCTTTTCCTATTCATGCGTATATTATTTTGCATACATTGAGGATAATGCATGGGATAGGTATGGGGGAAGATACTAACATAAGAATTTTTTAGACTTTTTCTTTTAGACTTCTAGGTATCTCTCTTTTCTTACTAACATAGGATTTTTCTAAACCTTTTCTTTTAAATTTCTAGGGTTCTTATTTCTTATAAGTTCTTGTTTCTTATAAAAAAAAGCAAAATAATAATAATAATAAACATAAAAAAACTTTGATCCATTTCTTTGAAAAGAATTAACTTGATCTTAGGTATTAAGGAAATTCTAAGCTAAGATTTCTTAATATAAGTCGAAATAAGAAATTTTGTTGGATCTTTAGGTTAAGAAAGAAAAGAATAGAAAAGACAGCTAGATTTAGAATTTTTTCTAAACACTATATACATTTGCATAATGAGTGATTAATCAAAGACTTAGTGACTTGTTTACATAAAAAAATTATATATATATATATAATAATATATATATATATATATTCATAAATAAAACTTGATCACTAATTAAGCTGGGTGGTTGTGCCTTAAGAAGCGTGAAACCAGTCACGCCTAAAAGTGGTTGAGTCCTTAGCATTCGTGGCCTAGTTCACTCGAGACCTTGAACCTTAGGGATGTATCTTCATCTGGTTCCCTAAGACCATCTGGTCTGGGAGTCATCGGTAAAAGGCTCGCTACATGGGTAAATTAGAAAACCTAATGAAGCTAAGAGAATGTAAAAATGTGTGTGTGTGTGTGTGTGAACAAACGAAATAAAGTCTAAGAAAAATCCCTCATACATATGTATATGTGTTAGACCTGATACAGAATCCAGTTTCTGTCTACTCTTGGAAAACTAACCTAAGTTGAAAACAATATTTCAAATGGAAACTTATAAAAAGAAGAAAAAGTCTAGAATAACCCTAAACGATAGATCACCGAAATTCTTAAAGAAATTGATCATATATAAAAAAAAATGTTTCTCTCTTTTCATTGACTTTTCTTTCTTTGGGATTTTGCGGGTGCAATCCGCTGAAAAATCACAATTGACAACACTCCTCCTCTAGGTTAACCTAGAGGTTTAACGGCTTGTTGCATGAGCTCAGTGCAATCGTATCACCTACAAAAGTGGTGTAATAATTTAGTTAGGTTTTTCTTTTTGCTGATTTTGCTCAGGGACGAGCAAAAGCTAGGTATGGGGGTGTGATTGGAATCATTTATGTAACACCCCGCTCCCAGAATACGTACTTAGTTGCGTATTCGTATCTTTCGATCATATTTTTCGATTAACTTTCTGTATTTATTTTGTATTATGAATTATTTATATGATCGTTTTGTCTTGGATCCGGATTCGTGGACTCAGAGTCTGCCCTTCTCTGAACTGGGGACCCGATCCTAGTGTATTACTCAATTTGGTCTTTCCGGTAATCAGATTTGATCGATTTTAGTTTCAAATATCATTTTCCAATATTTTAGAATTTTTATGATTTTCTGGAATTTTTCCTGAATTAAATGGAAAATCTTCAAAACCGGTGTCGACCAGCACCGCTGACCGACTTCTGGATTTTTAATTTACAAATGGAGTAAAATTTTGAGAAACCGCTTTCACATAATTGCTTAGAATAATATTTACTATCTTAATTCTTTTTTTGGGCATTTTCAGAATTTACAGATTTCTGCCAGATTTTGTGTCGACCGATATTGGCGACCGATTACAGGATTTTTAATTTAAAAACTATAAAGAATTTCTTAAAACAAATTTCACCATGATTCTTATAATAATATTCTTGATTTTTGAGAATTTTTGCGGGTCGTTCCGAGATACTTGATTTCGGGACGATTTCAGTATTTTTCCGAAAGTTTTCCGCATCCGCAACCGAATCCCGGGAATCCGCCACTCTAATTATTTTCACTTTCTTCCAAGAAAATATCTTCTTTTTTTCATTTTCTTTTCCTTTTTCCTATTTTCTTTCCTTCCTTTTCCTTCCACCAAATTCTACCAAATTCTCCATTCTTCCATTATCTTCTCCAACCTTCCACCAAAAATATCTCCTCCACCAAAAATATCTTCTCCAAAATATCCAACTCCTCTCCCATCACCATGGCGGCCAAAGAGAGCCACCTCACCCCACCATTTTGCAAATAACCCCCTCTCTTTTACATTTTACATCACCTTCACAATTTCAAATCCTATATAAACCTTTCCTTCTCCTTCCACTTCATTTTTCTCTTCACCAAAACTTTACCACCACCAACTCCTCCTTCATCTCCACCACAACAACAACCACTACAACTTCTCCAACTTCTTACCTTCATCATCTTCCTCCTCCATCTCCATGTAAACCACCACAAACTCCAACAAACTCCACCAAAGCCTCCATCTTCTCCTTTACCTTCTCCAAAATACCACCACCATCAAAACCCTCCACAAAACCACCACCCCACCACCAAATTGAGGGCCGGCCACCTCCTTAGGATGGGGCCGAGCTCCTCTTCGTCGGTAATATCTCCGGTGATCATTCAGGTAATCGTTCACGATTATTCCGGTGATCATTCCGGCTCCGGTGATTATTCCGGTAATCGTTTACGATTATTCCGGTAATCATTTCGGGCAACGTCTCCGATGGTTATTCCGGTAATCGTTTACGATTATTCCGGTAATCATTTCGGGCAACGTCTCCGATGGTTATTCGGTAATCATTTAAGATTATTTCGGTAATCATTCCGGTGACAATTGCAACGACAAACACTAAACATCACCACCATTTTCTTAAACTTTCATCATCACCTTCTTCATCTTCATCAAATAACACCACCACCCAGAAATCACCTTCCCCCTCTCTGTTTGTTTCCTGACGCGGATCTTCACCCCGCGTCTAGGCCATCCTTAACGCAATCTGCGTGTTCCTATATTGACGCGGCGCGGAGCCCGTGCCCGCGTCTGTGTTCTTCTTGTGTTAACGCGACGCAGAACCCACGTCCGCTCCGCGTTCTCCTCGCGTCCTGACTTGAACGCAGACCTCACGTTTGTAGCATCTATGCGACGCGAACCCCGCGTCTGCTATTCCCGCGTCTGCTACTCCCGCGTCTGCTACTTTCGCGTCTGCTATTCTCGCAACGCTATTCCCGCGTCTGCTATTCCCGCGTCTGCGACCCCCGCGTCTCACTATCAAAACCCGCGTCTCCCTGTGCACTCTCTCTTCCCATATACTTCTCTCTCTAGACTTCTAACTCTTTCTCTCTCTACATATTTATATCATATTTTATGGCGCGTGCGCGAGTTCCATGGATTTCAGACTTTTCGGCATTCCGGTGATTTAGGCGAGTGTCCTCGCTCTCGCCTCCATCGGATTTCCCGCTTTGTCGGGTTGACATGTATTTTATTCCATGTTTATATGTATTTTACTGCTGTATACTATGCGTGGCCGACCCTTTGTGGTCGTTGAACTCTGGGTTTCTGCCCACTCCTGGGATGGCTGGTAACCACCGAGAGTGCGAGCGTTCTTGGTCTCTCAGCCCTCAGCCTCCGGTCACTTACTATCTTGAAAGAGAGGTGATTGGGACCGTCAGGTTCTCAGCACTACCTCCAGACCATTCGGCCTCCGGTCACTCACTATCTCGAAAGGGAAGTGATTGGGATCGTCAGGTCTCTCAGGTCCTTCAGCCTCCGGTCTCTCACCATCTCGAAAGGGAAGTGAGTTGAGACCGTCAGGTCCCTCAGCTCTTCAGCCTCCGGTCTCTCACTATCTCGAAAGGGAAGTGAGTTGAGACCGTCAGGTCCCTCAGCTCCGCTTGATTGTGCTCAACCATTACTCTAACACTTGCCATATACAAGCTTGTTATGTAAACTCTTGACATATACCTGTCTGTATCATTTAACAACTGATATGTTATCACTTGACACCCGACATGCTAACTACTTGACACTGGCTCATGTTATACCACCTGTTCCCCGGCGGATCCTGAATGGAACTAAGTGCCACGCGGAGCAAAGTGCCACATCACACACGTGGTGGGGGCCACCTCTAGAATCCATTCCCCTCAGAGCAAAGTGCCACATGGAACAAAGTGCCACACCACATACGTGTGGGGGCCACCTCTTGAATCTGTGGGGGCCACCTCTTGAATCTGTAGGGCCATCTCCTGCCTGTACCTGATCTCTTGTTATGAATTCCTGTCATGACCAGATATTTAAGCCATAAAAAGGATAACTTGCACGGGGAATGGGAGGAAGTGATGGATGCCGGTATGATGCCTTGCTTATAGTAGTGGAATACCAGAACTGACGATTCGTGTTAGGGGAATTTAAGGCCCTCAGAAGATACGTGTTAGGGGGATTTAAGGCCCCCATATGGCTGTGTCCCGGGCGGTCGGGAACTACTATAAGAGGAGCAATCAGTTCTTCATCAGCTTCCAGTAACAACCTCGGCTTGCTTATATATGGATGTATGTGTGTTGGGATGTACACCAGGACACATACCTAGATATATGGGTCAGACGAGTAATATTAATAATATGATTCCTGTTATGCCTGGTATGATTCCTGTTATGACTCCTGTTATGATTCCTGTTATGATTCTTGTTATGCCTGTTATGTACTCCTGTTAGGATTCTGTTATGTACTCCTGTTATGATTCCTGTTATGTACTCCCGTTATGCTTGTTATGCTTTCATCAGATTTTACTTCGGATTCCCGTTTTATGATTATTATCATATTAGTTATTCATACTCTGTACTATTACCTATGTTCCATTCCATCAGCCTTCAGCTCCTGTCTTATCATACCATGAGTACTTCCTGCTTGATATCACTTGTCAAATATCTACCTGCTTATACATGCTTCTGCTCACGACACAGTTTTCAATGCTTATTTATGATTCGGTTTTATCGATACACATGTGCTTATCCTTGCACGCCATCTGGCTTTTGCCTCACCACTCGCCTGGGGAGTTTCATCTGACTCCCCTGGATCCTCATGTCCAGGTCATGGAGCTTGGAGCGTGTGGATTCTCCCAGTTGCTGATCAGAGTGGCGCAGCGGTAGCGTGGATCCCCAGCAGATCGTTCAGAGCTCCATCCTTCCAGTCCCCTTTGTTTGGCTCTAGAGTTTCCCTGTTATAACTCTGAGCTCCATTTGTACTGTTCATACTTGTACATCTACTTGTATTCTCGCAATTGCGCATATCAGTGATGTAATATTCATGTAATATTGGATCACCTCTGGTGATAACTTGTAATTGTACTCATGTGTTGGAATGTATAATGCACCACTTGCTTCCGTACTCTGATTCTTGCGTACTGTACTGATGCTTAGCGTATATACGTGAGGGTATTTCTGACCTGCGTATATGCGTTGCAGTAACGTCTCCGTACCCGCAGGATCGGGGCGTTACAATTTATGCATCATTTTCTACCACCATGCTATGCTTTATCTGAATAAATAGTTGATTTTTACTGCTTTTTTCTCTCTCTTTTTTCTGGTCCAATGTCTAATGGAGAAAGAGGCCCAACAATTGTGATTTTTGAGGAATTAAAGAAACATTTGAGAAGCCCACAAGAGAAAAGCCTAAGTCTGAAAAGATCCAAAACGTATTCTCAGTTTCTACAAGATCCAACTGGGGATACGAGATGCAACAGAAAGGCACAAAAATCCGCTAGCGTAGCGGCCAAGAAACGGCCGCGGAAACGTGGCACTTGCCGCAGACCCGCGACAATCTTTAGGCCGTTACTTCAGCGTTTGATCCAGAGACTGAAGTGGGATGGCCTCCTCATGAAGACAATAAATAGACCCCTAGGGTCTCTGTAATCAGGGAGGAGAAAAGTGCATTGTTTTTATAGGGAAATTGTTAAGGTTACTCTAGGTTTTCTTTTTAGTCTCTTATGTAAATTTCTTTTTCTCCTTCTAAAATCCAGAAAAGAGAGAGTGAGAGTGAGCAATCATTGTAATTGGAGACGATGACAACGCAATACAAGGATCGAGCTTTCAATCTTCATCTTCTCTTGTTCTAGTGCATTGTTTTTTTTAAGCTTTTACTTTCTTTTATTTCACTTCTACAATGAGTTGTTTTTTGTTCTTTATTTCTATATCTAGCTAATTCATTAACATGACTAACTAACTTTTAATTCTACTAACTACTAACTCTTGGGTGATTGCTGACTTATATGATTCTTGAGATACTTTCTTCTTTCAAGTCTTACAAATTACAAGTCTATATCACTCCCAATGAGGATGAGTTGCTTTTTATTCTTTGCAAATGCTAAGTTTTCCCTTCATATGACTCACGTCAGCCTCACTTAGAGCCTTGTCTTTAGAACAAGTGTCATGATGGAACATGAAGATGGAGCACTTCACTATGCCAATGACTACATTACAAGTTCTTATTTCATGCTAGCTTTATTATAGCTTTGATGGACTAATGAATCTTGTATGTTTCTTAGCATTGTTAAAAGTGACTATCCTTGTTCCACTAATGAAAATCTATTTAGGGAGCCAATGATTCAAGGAGGCAACTAGCCTAGATGAGAAACACCTTCGACATGGGACAACACAAGGACTTGGTAAAGCAAGACATACCATTTTATTCCAAAGAGTTTGTAGACACACCCTACTATCATCTCAGTTGTCATTCTATTATTCAAAGCTCTAATCACTAAATTTCTCCCCAAGTTTCTTTCTCTCTCTGGTCACCTTGGTTCTGTTTCCTTCCAAGATCTCCTCTGCTCCTCAAGCAACAGCCACCGTGTTGTGTCTTCTGGAGGAGCCAAACACTCCAATCACCAAGATGAGAGTTCTGATGCTGAGTTAATAATCAAACAATTAGCAAAACATAAAGCAAAAGAGAGAACATGAGATTTAACGAGGTTCGACAACTTACCTACGTACTGTTATACGATTGTTAGTTTCTAGGATCAATCGGACAATTAATCAATATCACTGAAATATCACAATTTAATTGGCCAGGTCGGTTAATATCAGGTGGGAGGTTTTCGTTCAATAGAACGTTCCTTAATTAAAGAACCAATTTTCAATTACCTTCCTTAGTTAAACATCAATTAGATTGGTATAAGTTAGTCTCAATATACTGAATATCAGTATAACCCCTATATAAAGAAAATTAATTCACTTATATAGTACTTGGAGTGAGTTACGCTTAAAGCGAATCTCCTTAAGACAATTACGTCCCCCGCACCGGTGCTAACGAGTTACTACACGCTAGTCTCCCAAGATATAATACTCCTTCACGGTATTTGGATAGCAATACCAAATCACCGTACGGTCGAATCGTAGTTAACCAGTACCTTCACAGGATTATTGAAGCAGCGGGACTAAGACAAATTTTGGGAGAATATTTGTCTTTACTTTGGAGGAGCACTTTACTTTGGAGGGGTAGAGGAAGGAGAAAGGTAGAAGAATATTCTTCTTTGGAAGTCCCAGATTCAGACAACAAGTCTACTAAAGAATCTGTTGAATTTTCTGAGCCCTCTTTCTGAACAAATTTTGTAGAATCTCTTAAAAGTTGCTTCAGAAACCGACTGATTTGAGAAAATGGAGCTATTTATAGGGCTCCGTGAGAGGTAAAAGGGTATGAACCCAACCAAACAGTTGGAACAGTTCGGCTACAATGGTTCGTTTCAACCGCAGCAACCGTCTAACTGTCCGCGGCGATTGACTGACAGCCGTTGCGCAGGGTGGTTCGGATCCGGATGGCGGAGCGGGTGTGCTTTTAGTAACCCATACCCATGAGACCCGGTTCAAAAAGAACCGACCGAGTAGGGAACCCGAGCCCGGCACTAGCGCCGGCCGACCGGCCGCCACCGCCGCCGCCAGTGGCGGCGCACTCATGTGCGGGCATGGTTTCTCACTAATCGCGCACAAAAACTCCAAGTACCCAAAGGGCACACCCTTCATTCTTATTTTTCTCTATTTAAATACTTCAAACTTCTATCCAATAGCCAATGTGGGACTAAATGCCTTTAGCTATCTTTAGGTCCATTTTGACTTTGAATTAGGCAAACTTTAGACCTGAATATCTCATTCATTCGAAGTCGGAATTTAGCATGTTAATATACCACGTTCATCCCCAATGGAAGGAGAACACACTCCAACCATTATCCAATTGATTCTGTCAATGGATCTCGCTATAATTTAATTTAAAGATTCAAATATATTCTTCATATTCTCAATAATCCCCCACAATGAATGGAGATTCAAGGAATTGACACACAAAAAGACTGACTCTATTGTGAAAGGTACTTTAGAAAAGAAACTGCATCAGGATAGGTGAATTAGGTCTTGAACCTTCCATAGTGAAAACTTTATCAGACTTACTGGCTAATTAGTGAACTAGGTCTTGAACTGTTAGTCGTTAGTGTAAGCCAAGTCAATAAGCTTCACACAGTAACTTTCCAATCAACTTTTATTCTCGGTTGTGTCCATTTTGGCCCTGGACATTCTTAGTTTCAGAGAGTATCTTTAGGGAATAATAGCCTCCAAAGAAATCCCAAAAAGCCGACCCAACTCTATACTCACATAGGTGATCGTCCTATTAAGAGTAGTCTACTCTACTCCACTTGTATAATAACAAGATATAGGCATATTAAAAGCGTTAAGCTTATCCTTAATCCACTTGTAGAAAGTACTTATGTGCACCATAGGAATAAATTAGAATCAAGCTCCTAAGTGCTTACTTGCTGAGTCAATAATAACTAGTTTTTCCTCTTGAACTTAGTTCGTGGGATCTTCAGTCGCTAAGTGAGGTTTCCATTAAGCTGACTCGGTAATGTTAGGCCTTTAGACCCATTTCCCTCAATGCGAGTTTATACGCTCTCCACTTAAACTTTTAGAAAGAGAATCCGCTAAATTATCTTTTGTCGAGACAAAGTCAACAGAGATAATCCATTAGAGAGCAACTGCTTAACAGTATTATGTCTATGACGAATATGTCTAGACTTACCATTGTATATAACATTTTTTGCCCTAGATATAGCTGGTTGATTATCGCCGTGTATGCATATAGCAGGCACTGACTTTTGCCATAATAGTATATCTTTCAAAAATTGTCGAAACCATTCTGCTTGTTCTCCGGCCTCATCTAAGGCTGTGAATTCCAATTCCATAGTGGAACGGGCAATACATGTTTGTTTGGAAGATTTCCAGGATACTGCTGCTCCTCCTAGAGTAAATACGTATCCGCTAGTTGATTTGATTCCTTAGAATCTGCAATCCAATTAGCATCACTGTATCCTTCAAGTACAGGTGGATACTATCCATATCTCAAGGCATATTCCTTGGTATGTGATACGTAACCCAATACTCATAGTAGAGCAGTCTAATATTCATCACTAGGGTTACTAATGTATCTGCTTAACTTGCTTACAGCATAAGCAATATTGGGTCTAGGGCAATGCATCAAATACATTAGACTTCCGATAATCTGAGAATACTCCAACTGGCGTATTCCAGTACCTGTATTCTTATGAAGGTGGACGTGTGGGAGAAAAAGATTTATATTCTCTTCTATCCCATGTTCTATCTCTACTCCACGTAGTGAGATTGAGATAGATTGATTCCATCTGGTGTTTTGGCGATTTTAATTCCTAAAATTACATCAGCAACCCCCAGATCCTTCATGTCAAAACTGTTGGATAACATTCTTTTAGTGGACTTAATAATTTCAATATTAGTCCCAAGTATCAATATGTCGTCTACATAAAGACAAACAATGATACATGCATTTTCAACTGTTTAGTATAAATACACTTATCACATTCTTTGATAGTGAATCCATCTTTGATCATGACACTATCAAACTTCTCATGCCATTGTTTTGGAGCCTGCTTTAGACCGTATAAGGATTTTACCAATTTACACACTTTGTGTTCTTGGCCCTTGACTATAAATCCTTCAGGTTGCTCCATATATAATTCTTCATTTAATTCACCATTTAAGAATGCAGTCTTGACATCCATTTGATGGATATCTAAGTTGTGCAATACTATAATCACAATCAACATCCGAATGGAGGTCATTCTTGTTACTGGTGAATAAGTATCGAAGTAGTCAAGTCCTTCCTTTTGTCGATAACCTTTGGCTACTAATCTAGCCTTGTACTTATCGATAGATCCATCGAGTTTGAATTTTCTTTTGAAAATTCACTTACACCCAATTGGTTTACTGCTAGGAGGCAAGTTTGCCAATCCCAAGTATGATTACTTAGCATGGATTCTATTTCGCTATTTATAGCTTCTTTTCACATTTGTGCTTCTGGGATAGACATAGCCTCTTTAAATGTTTGCTGCTCACTTTCAATAGCGTATGCTATGAAATCTGGACCAAAAGATTTTGAGATTCTAGATCTCTGACTTCTTGGTTCAATTTCTGCATTGACAATCGGTTCCTCAGGGCTTTCGTCCCTGAACATCATCTCATGTGTTCTTTTCCAAGAAGTCTTATCTGTTTCCCATTTGTATGGAAAGATGTCTTCAAAGAACACAGCATCTCTAGATTCGATAATCATGTTTACATGAATATCTGGTATTTCTGATTTATGAACCAGAAATCTGTAGGCACTACTATTCATGGTATAGCCCATGAATATGCAGTCCATAGTTCTTACTCCCAACTTAGTCTTTTTAGATAATGGTGCTAGCACCTTTGCAAGGCACCCCCACATTTTGAGGTAATGATAGGAAGGTGTCCTTCCATGCCATAGCTCAATTGGTATAAGGCTAAGTTTCTTATGAGGTACTCTGTTTAGAATATAATTTGCAGTTAATAGAGCTTCCCCCCACAAGTTTTGTGGAGCTTCAGAACTTACGAGCATAGAATTGACCATCTCCTTTAAAGTTCTATTCTTCTGTTCAGCAATTCCATTTTGCTGAGGAGTATATGGTGCTGTTGTTTGACGGATTATACCAAATTTAGCACATAGCTCACTAAAATCATTTGATTCAAATTCTCCGCCTCTATCGAATTTTAGAATCTTGATATTCTTGTTGAGTTGATTGTCAACTTCGGCTTTGTATGTTATAAACATATTCATTGCTTCATCCTTACTGTTTAAAAGTACACATAGCAGTATCTTGTACAGTCATCAATAAAAGTAATAAAATACTTTTTACCACCTCTTGTTGGCATAAATTTCAAGTCACACAAATTACTATGAATTAACCCTAAAGGTTCTGTATTTCGATCATTTAAGTGAAATGTATTTTTCGCTAACTTAGCCTCAACACAAATCTCACACTTGCGAATTTCTTCCAAGTTGAGTTTAGAAATATATCCTAGATTAGATAAATTTTTTAATAACTTATAATTTACATGTCCTAATTTAACATTCCATAAAATAGGAGACTCAAGCAAGTAAACAGAAGACTTTTCTTTATTTATAAGCTTTGGGTACAAATACACAGACTTTTGTCCACCACTGTAACATTGGCTTTAAAAAGTCCATCAACAAGATAACCCTTTCCCACATACATCCCACCCTTAGTAAGTACAAATTTATCTGATTCAAAAACCATTCTAAATCCTTTCTTACTAAGTATTGATCCAGAGATCAAGTTCTTGCGGATATCTGGAACATGCAGGACATCGTTCGGAGTAAGCTCTTTCCTAGATGTCTACTTCAGGATGACCATTCCTTTTCCTTTAACCTTAAAGACGGTTGAGTTTCCCATGAAGAGTTGCTCATCTTACTCTAGTTTTGATATTCAGAGAATAATAATTTCTCAGAACAGATGTGCCGAGTAGCCCCAGTGTCTACCCACCAATCCTTATTATTAGTCGTCAGATTCACTTCTGACACCACAGCTGAAAGGCTTGGTGACGCATGGTCGGTCAGGTTTGCCTGTGGATGGTTCTTCTTGTTCTTTTTGAGACAGCTGCGACATTCATTCGTCGTATGCCCTTCTTTGTTATAGATATAGCAGGTTCCCTTGAAGCGCATGTTCTTGCCTTCTTGGACCTTGCCTTTGTACCCTTGGGCAGTCTTCTTCCACTTTAAGCCGTTGGAAGTAGATGCTTTCCCCTTTGAGTCTTCGATCACATTGGCCTTGGCTTCATAGGAGTTCTTAGTGCTCCTTTTCTCAGACTTTCGGTTGTCCTCCTTAATTCAAAGCCTCACAATGAGATCTTCCAACTTCAGCTCCTTGCGCTTGTGCTTCAGGAAGTTCTTGAAATCTCTCCACGCAGGTGGGAGTTTCTCCACGATAGTAGCAACCTAAAAAGTTTCAGGTAGAATCATACCTTCGGCCTATATCTCGTGCAAGATAAGTTGGAACTCTTGCACCTGACTGATCAGAGTCTTGTTGTCCACCATCTTGTACTCCAGAAATCATCCTATGACAAACTTCTTGGTACCGGTGTAACACCCCGGTCCTGAAATACGTACTTATTTGCGTATTCATATTTTTTGATCATATTTTTTTGATTTTCTTCCTGTATTTGTTTTGTATTATGAATTATTTATATGATCGTTTTGCCTTGGATCTGGATTCATAGACTCGGAGTCAGCTGAAGTCTGAACCGAGGACTTGATTCTAGAGTATTGCTCGATTTGGTCTTTTCACAATTCTGATTTGACCGATTTTAGTTTCAAACATCATTTTCTAATATTTTAGATTTTCTATGATTTTTTGAAATTTTTCTGAATTAAATTGGAAATCTTCAAAACTGGTGTTGACAAGTGCTGCTGCTCGATTCTCGGAGTTTTAATTTACAAATGGAGTTGAAATTCTAAAAGTGGCTTTCCCACAACTTCTTAAAATCACATTTTCTATTTAAATACTTTTTCTGAGATTTTTCTGAACTTATCGAAATCCGGCTGAAGATCGGCAAAAAGCAAGTACAAGAATAAGTAAAAAGAGTATGAGTTGATGTTACTAATTTTGTGATTCTTCTGTAATAGTGAAGTGGCTATACGGGTCGTATCCACAAGGAGAGAGAGCGATGGAAGCTTGATGCGGCTTCAAAGTTCAAGAAGAAAAGAAAGTTCTTTGTTTACAAATAAAGAATTGAAAAGTGAAAACAAGTTGTTTCAAGAATTTTTGGAAAATGTTTTGGTGGTTTGTAAAAGTCAGTTTTTCTTAATGGTAAAGGCACATGGCTAACTTTTTATTAATTGATCCTACTAGTCCCTAACTTCTTGAAGATGTAGCCTCACGATGGATCATAGGCAAGTATAACCCTTATGCATTGGAACTATTCACGTAGAAATCAAGTGAAAGTTCTTCCTATAAATTAGCTTTACACGGCAAAAACTCAGACATTTTCAGATCAAGATCCAATAGAAGGCGAGAATACGGGAAGACACGAGTGTACTAATGGTATTGGCAAAGTTAAAAGGAAAGTCTCTAACTTACAACAATAAGCAAAGTACAACACCCATAGATCATCAAAAACCATTTAAGTATGAAATATAAGGAGGTAAATACTTGTAGGTAAGTTAGAGTTAGAACCCTCGTCTTAAAATGCCATAGCTCTCGTTTGCACAAGGCTTGTTTGACACTATTGACTCATTTGGGTTATCTGATTGAGGTTTCACCTGCACATAAGAATACAGAATTTCAGATCTAAGAATAGGATGTGCAAGGTGCTCAATTCTACCGCAATAGTAAGTGGCTATGCGGGTCGTGATCCACAGGGAGGGACTAGTGATGGAAGCTTGTTTAGTAAGTTCTCTTTTATGCTACAATTAATAGTTGTTAAAGTCAGGTCAGAAAGAAAGTGGTAGATTAAGAAGATGGAGAAACTAGAAATTATATTTACAATGAAATTGAAAAAGTGTGAAAGAGATTGGGAATACTGTTGTGTGGGGATTTACACTAAAATTAAAAGAAAGAAAGCTAAAAACTAAAAACATACTTACCTCTTCGACGTCTGCTTACCTTTGACCCGTATCGATGATGTACCTTTACTTGAAGGCGAGCGAAGCATGGCAGATGAGATCTTCCCCATTCCCGATTTACACTATGAAATAAAAGGGCGAGCTATACTACCATAGAAATGGATGTTCATTTTCATAAGCCATCAACGACACTTGCAAGGAAAAGGCAACTTCGAGGCTATTGGTTTCATTTTGATCCACAAACACAAAAGAGGGAAACAAAAACAAAACAAGAATAGAAAAGAAAAGGAAACCTCGATTCGATTCAAATAACAATGGAAGAAAAGATCACTTACACTGGTGCCACCTTCAGTACAAGCTTGCTCTCATTCCTCCATGAAAGTATCCTCTCCTCTCAGTTAAATAAATAAAACAAAAATTACATGAAGAAAATCAAAAACTAGGTTACAATCTAAAAATTAGCCTAAGATCTACTTTTTCATTTCTGCACGTCCCTCTCTGTTGCTCTGCAGGGGTATTTATAGGAGATGAAAGAAGTAGTCCCGGTATAACTCCTCCACGAAAGCATGTACGCAACCTCATCCATAGGGCCGCGGAAACGCCGCTATGGCCACGTTTCTGCGGCGATAGTGTGGTCCCTGGCCACGCACTTTCGCGCGTGGCCTCCTCTGGCCCGTCCATCTGGGTATATCCTTCTGGATTTTGCATACCGACTCTTTATTTTGAAAATTCAGGATAACTTGGGAAGCAAGTTACCCTAAATCCAAATCTTTTTGAAACGAATTTTTATCTTTGCACTCTTCTCTTTTTATCTTTAGCCTTGTCCTACAAGTAACTAGGGTTGAGTAGAAGTCCATCATTTTGCTCTTCTTTTAGTAATTAAGAGTTCTTTCTTATCCTTCCTTTTCTTCACTTAGATTTTAAATAAAGAGTTTAAAAATTCAAGTTTAGATTAGATTAGATAATAAGAAACTTCTAAATTACTATAACTTTTGCACATGGGCTTGCACATGGGCTTTTGGGCTTTGGGCTTCATTTAGGCTTTATTCTTTTATTTAAATAATTACTCAAGGCCTGGACACATTAAATAATAAAACATTAATAATAGTGCATAATTAAAAGAATAAATAGGGAAATATGATAGTAAATGTGGTGATAAATATGCACTTTTTACTACCTATCACACCCCCACACTTATCTTTTTGCTCGTCCTCGAGTAAAAATCAAAAAAAAAAAAGAAAAACTAATCTATCCTAACTCACTTTCGTAGGAATCACGGTTGCACTTAGCATGTTCAACAAGCCGTTAAACCTCTAGGTTACCCTAGAGGACGAGTGTTGTCTCGTGAGGGTTTTCAGCGGATTACACCCACAAAATCCATAAGAAGGAAAATATTTAAAATATGTTTGAAGAGACTAAGTAGTCTATAAGTTTTAGGATATCATTTTTATTCATTCTTAAACTTAGTCGTTATATAATAAATTGTTATCCATTTTAGATAAGAATCAAAATTAAATTTTTGTAGTCTTTTTCGTTACCAAAAGTCATATGCATCCTTGTGAATCTTTACTAGGAATTCTTTAACTTGGACTCTCATGCCCCCTTTTTTATTATTTTTCTTCCTTTTTTTTAATATGTATAACTCATCTATTTTTCTTTTGTGTAAGTATCAAGGCTTCTTGAGGCCCTCATACCTAACTAATTGACTATTAGATGTGTTAGTACATAAATAAATAATATTTCTTAGTTTTCTTAGGCTTTCTAATCCACCCATGTTGCGAACTTAAAGTCGGTGGCTCCCAAACCAGTCGGTTTTAGGGCACCGGGTGAGAAAACACCCCACAGACTTAAGGATTAGAGTGAACTAGGCCACAAAACTAAGGACTTTATTTATAAAATCACCTTTAGGCGTGAATACCGATGCTTCTTGAGGCACATGTATCCAGCTTAATTAGTGAATTTTTTTTCAAATTTTTTTTAGTATTATTTTTTATAGGGCACAAGAGTCTTTGTCTTAGAATCCTAGATGTGTAAGTGTATTAGGTATGCACATTTCATTAAGGTAAAAATCAAGACTAATTATTTATTCAATTTTTCCTCCTATATCTAAAAATTCAACAATTTATTTATTTTGATCAAGTTTTAGAAATCCTAATCAAGATTTTCCTAATTCTTAAGACTAACTTATATTTCTTTCAAAAGATAAGTCAAAATATTGTCCCTTTTTTTAAATTTTTTTGTTAGTATCTACCTATGTTAGTATGTTAGTAAATCATCCCCCCATACCTATCTCATGCATTGTCCTCAATGTATGAATGAATGCATTTATGCATGAAAAAGAAGAAAGGGGAGGAAAATATTACCTTATGGTGGTGGTTCTGGTGGTTGTCTAATTAGTCTACGAAATGCAGCCCAATCGAATTTTTTGTGGAATTCGGAGGAACCCACCGGAAATCTCTCTTATATAACCCACTAAAATAATGTATGTATGAACATTTTTTATTAAAAATTCCACCCCATATAATTTCTAAATTTCATAATTATTTTCATAGTCAATTTTGTCAACCGCCTTGTCCCAAAATGGAGTGTCAAAAGATTGAATGATTGACTTGGACTGAGGAAGTATGGGAACTAATACCGACCCAGGAAAGTAACTTAAATCAAGTAAAGGTTCAGGAGTCGAGATTGGTTCAGGAGGTGGGTCCAAATCAAGAAGTTGAAACTCAAGTCCACAGTCATTTTCCCACAATGGAATGTGACTTAATATTGGTGATTCAAGTTCAAGAATGACTGGGTGGGAATCAAAACTGACTCTAAAATATTACTCAAATCGGGTAACAAAATAGGAGTCAATATTGATTCGGAAATTTGAACTGGATCACAAATTTGAGAATCTAGGTCACATATCTCATTGAGTTCAATTTCATAAAAATGAGAACTTGCCAATTTGTCAATGGGACTTTCAAAAGTATGAAATTGGTCAAGTTCAATATGATGATCATCAAAGATTGGCGATTCAATTTCATTATGAATTGGCATAAGATCCAATATTGACTCGAGAAAATTGAAATCAGGTGAAGACACCGGAGTCATTATTGAATCAGGAAGTAGAATTTAATAACCAAGTTGAGGGTCAGGATCATAGTCTTTCTCAAATTCTATTTCAGAAAAGGAAAAACTTGCCAAATTGTCAATGTCATTTTCAAAAATTGGAGTTTGAGCAAGTTCAAATGATTGTACTGAAATAGAATCTTGTTTTCCAAAGCAACGTGACTCTTCGGCTCTAACAGAATGGTTAGTGACATCAGAAATGGTCAAACGGTGAGAACGTAAAGTTTGAACCATCATATCTATGTCATGATCACGAGCGATTCTAGCCTGAGTCATGGCTTCAAGCATCATTTCATAGTCGATTGGTTCATCGTTTTGTTGTGATTGGACTTGAAAAGATGAAGTGTTGATGTGACAATCATGGTGAAATTGTGAGTCCGTCTGATTCTGGGATTGTTGCTTGGACTCACGCATCATCATGTCCAAGATTGAAGGTTTTCTATTATGTGATTGTTGCTTGGACTCATGCATACTCATTTCCATCATTTTCAAGATTGATGGTTTTCTATTTTGAACTGGTGGAACTGAGTATAAATCTTGGAAATATTGTGGACAAGGTGGAGAAGGAGGACAAGTTGGTTGAAAATTAGACTCGGGGGAGGCGAATCCCCATGGACTCTGTGAAGAGTTGAAATTGTTATGGAAATTATGGTCATAAGATGGGGGACATGGGTTATATTCATTCGAATAAGACCACTCCGGCACACTAGGTTGGTTAAAGTTATGATATGTCGGGTTGGTAATATCTGAAAAAGAGGTTGGTGTATAATATAGATTACCATAAAAATTGGAAAAATTGTTGTTATAAGCCATATCACAAAAAAAAAAACAAATAAGCAAACAAAAAAAAAATTCTAACATAAGTTAGGGTAGACCTATGACCTAGACGACTCCTAACTGGTTAGACTGTCCACTGGAGGTATAATGCAGACTTTGACCACAAGCTAATCAGCCAGGTCAGGGCAAGACCGGTGGGAGGTTTTCCGTTAAAGACGTTCCTTAATTAAGTAACCACCAATCTTCGAGCTTTCGGCCCTCAATCCCCTTCTTAGACACTAATTTGGCAGGAGTCAAATTCCAACACCGTTCCCCATTAGGATAATCTCCTAATTGAGTTCGAGATGTCCCTAGGGCCAACGTCTACTCAATTTTAGTTAGGCTTGGGTTAGTGAGTGAGAAGATTGTTTGTGGGCCAAGGAAGGGTGATTGTTGTTAGTCCGAGAAATCCCCACCTTATCTTATTTATGGGTTATGCCCTTAAAGTGATTTAATGCACGTGTAAAGCAATAAACAAATATTCACTCAAAAGTAGTAAATCAGCCAAGGGTGCTTCCTAGCCTATATGCAATGCAAACGTACCTTGTCTCCAGCACTCTTCAACAGTAATTAAAAAAATTAAATAGACACGTGCCTATGATGCAAGAGTCTAATTTTTTTATTTTTAACAAATAGTTTACTGTTAATTAATTAGCAGTATGCATGGTGATCAAGAGAAAAATTAACAGAACAGCAAGTCTAACTTTAAATTTTCAGCAACCTGCAGAAAACTTAGTGAGTAGTTCACTACTCAGGCTGCGGAAACACGGCTATTGCCGCGTTTGCGCAGCTCTGTAGTAGGCTCTGCTGCTCTACCTTTGAGGGAGAGGCACAGAGTTGCTATATGTCCTTTGCTGCAGTTATATTTCCTGTTCTCTGATCCTGCAAAAAAATAATAAATCAATCAATAATTAGCTTTTTTTAGAGAATAATTTACCGTCCCTCCCGGCAACGGTACCAAAATTTGATTGAGGTTTCACCTGCACACAAGAATACAAAATTTCAGATCTAAGAATAGGATGTGCAAGGTGCTCAATTCTACCACAATAGTACGTGGCTATGCGGGTCGTGATCCACAAGGAGGGACTAGCGATGGAAGCTTGTTTAGTAAGTTCTCTTTTATGCTACAATTAATAGTTGTTAAAGTAAGGTCAGAAAGATAGTAGTAGATTAAGAAGATGGAGAAACTAGAAATTATATTTACAATGAAATTGAAAAAGTGTGAAAGAGATTGGGAATATTGTTGTGTTGGTGATTTACACTAAAATTAAAAGAAAGAAAACTAAAAACTAAAAACATACTTCCCTCTTCGGCATCTGCTTACCTTTGACCCGTATCGACGATGTACCTTTACTTGAAGGCGAGCGAAGCATGGCAGATGAGATCTTCCCCATTCCCGATTTACACTATGAAATAAAGGGCGAGCTATACTACCATAGAAATGAATGTTCATCTTCATAAGCCATCAACAGCACTTGCAAGGAGAAGGCAACTTCGAGGCTATTGGTTTCATTTGGATCCACAAACACAAAAGACGGAAACAAAAACAAAGCAAGAATAGAAAAGAAAAGGAAACCTCGATTCGATTCAAATAATAATGGAAGAAAAGATCATTTACACTGGTGTCACCTTCAGTACAAACTTGCTCTCATTCCTCCATGAAATTATCCTCTCCTCTCAGTTACATAAATAAAACAAAAATTACATGAAGAAAATAAAAACCTAGGTTACAATCTAAAAATTAGACTAAGATCTACTTGTTCGTTTCTGCACGCCCCTCTCTGTTGCTCTGCAGGGGTATTTATAGGAGATGAAAGAAGTAGCGTCCCGGTACAACTCCTCCACGAAAGCACGTACCCAACCTCATCCATAGGGCCGTGGAAACGCGGCTATGGCCGCGTTTCCGCGGCCATAGTGTGGTCCCTAGCCACGCGCTTTCGCGTGTGGCCTCCTCTGGTCCGTCCATCTGGGTATATCCTTCTGGATTTTGCATACCGACTCTTTATTTTGAAAATTCGGGATAACTTGGGAAGCAAGTTACCCTAAATCCAAATCTTTTTGAAATGAATTTTTATCTTTGCACTCTTCTCCTTTTATCTTTAGCCTTGTCCTGCAAGCAATTAGGGTTGAGTAGAAGTCCATCTTTTTCCTCTTCTTTTAGTAATTAAGAATTCTTTCTTATCCTTCCTTTTTTTCACTTAGATTTTAAATAAAGAGTTTAAAATCCAAGTTTAGATTAGGTTAGATAATAAGAAACTTCTAAATTACTACAACTTTTACACATGGGCTTGCACATGGGCTTTTTGGGCTTCTGGGCTTTATTTAGGCTTTATTCTTTTATTTAAATAATTACTCAAGGTCTGCACACATTAAATAATAAAACATTAGTAATAGTGCATAATTAAAAGAATAAATAGGGACATATGATAGTGAATGTGGTGATAAATATGCACTTTTTACTACCTATCATTATAAATCAAGAAGTTAAAAATTAGTGGGTTAGTAGTTAGTTAGTCATACAATGGTGGAGTTAGTTAGACATGGTAAGAAAAGAAACAAAAAAAAGAAAAGAAGTAGAGAGAAGGGAAGTTACACTACAACAAGAAAGTAAAAACCAAATGAAAGCACAAGTAAATTGAAAGAAGAAAGAGAAGTAATACTTGTATTAGCTTATCACCCTTCAAATACAACACTTACACACTCTCTCTTTCACTCTAATGGTTAAAACTAAAACTAGAAGAAGAAAACTAAAACAACTATAATTCCTAGCAACAAAACACAAATTACAACTTTATTCTCTAGATCTACTCTTCTTCAGACCCCATGCGGGGTATTTATAGGCATCATGAGAAAGGGGGCCAGGGGGTGACCCCTGGCCCAAAGCCCGGGCGCGCGCATGCCAAGATGTCCGCGGAAACGCGGCCCTGGCCAAGTTTCCGCGGCCATGCCAGGGCGGCGCGTGCCTAGCTTCGGGCAGCACGTCGCCCAGTCTGGCCCCTGTCCATTTGATCTTCTAGATTTGTGATTTGATACCCAGGGCTGGCAAAATCTTCACTCTAAAGTCTGGCTACTTGGTAGGACCTTAATCACCAATTAAATAGTGATTTAGGTCTTCTTCTTCATTTGCACACCATGGACCTAGAATCAAGCATGCATGGTTTTATTAGCAGAATTCTACATGAAATAAATATGAGAATGTGATGAAAATTATGTAAAATTAGAGACTAATCACACCCCCACCCATATCTTTTTGCTCGTCTTGAGCAAAACAAAAATGCAAAAATTATTACATCACTTTCGCAGGTGACGCGATTGCACTGAGCATGTGCAATAATCCTTTAAACCTCTAGGTTTCCCTAGAGGAGGAGTGTTGTCTCCTAAGGGTTTTCAGCAGATAGCACCCACAAAATCCAATAAGTAAAGAAAGAAGTTAGTGGTTAGCAAAAATTCTGTTATGAAAAAAGAACTTTCAATCATCTAAGTAAAAATGACCGAATGATGTAAAAATTAGGTTTAACCCTCGTAAGTCCTCCTATACTTTAGCCTTCATAAGAAACTATGATTTTTTCTTTGAATTTAGAAAGGATCTTGTACTTCTAACAAATTCTATTTAATTTTCTTTAGATAGATATGCATAATGTGTAAGTGTGATGTGCTTGAGATTTTTCAATTCAACTTTGAATCATTGAAGTTTATTAATATTTAATTATTATTCTTGGTTTCATTAGGCTTTCTACTTTACTTATATAACACATATCAAACCGATGACTCCCAAACTAGATGAACTTAGGGCACTAGGGGAAAAACACCCCTCGGGTCAAATATGTAAGTAGAGTAGGCCACGAAAGCAAGATTATATATATTACATATTGAGTATATATATTGTTTTTTTTGGCGTGAGTAATCATGCTTCTTGAGGCACAATTATCTAGCGTTTTTTTTAGAGTTATGTTTCTAAATCCCAAGCATGTGTGTAGTTTATGCATATTCTACTAAGGCTAAATAAAGGGTATTAGTTATTTTCCTTATCTCTTCAAACCAAACTTTCTTGTTTATTTAGACAAAAATAAAGATTCATTAATAAGGTTCCCGTAATTACTACAATCTTTGGTATTTTATAAAGAGTATGAAATTTCTTTCCAATCTGAATTTTTTTTTAAATGGTAAAAAGAAAAAGAAGAAAGAAAAGGTGTTAGCACCCCCCCACACCTATCTAATACATTGTCCTCAATGAATGTATATGGAAATGCGAATGCAATAAATAGGGGGAAGAAATGATGTCACCGTCTTCGCTAATTCGGGCCGGCCAAGTGCGAATAGGCTAAAGAAATGTCAAAAAGAATGTAAGCATATAAACAAGTTTTTGTTTTCGTTTTTTGTTTTTTTAGTTGTTGTGCTTAGGTGTATGACGGGACAAAAAGAGTCAGCACAATATCATCTGGAGTCATAGGCTCAGTTGTCAAGAAGGGCTTCAGTCTTTGCCCATTCACATTGAATTCTGTGTTGTTCTTAAGGTCTGCAATAAGCACAACACCATGTGAGAAAACAGTGCGCACAATGACCGGTCCCGACCAACGAGTTTTCAGCTTCCCCATGAAAATATGAAGCCTAGAGTTATACAGCAGAATCTTATCTCCCGGGGTAAAGTTTTTACGGATTATGATCTGGTCATGAAAAAGTTGTCCTGCTTTTAGTGATTCGAGTATTCTCATAGGCTTCATTTCGTATCTCCTCTAATTCTAAAATCTGTAGTCTCCTTAGTTTACCGGCTTTACTCAAATTAAAATTGAGATGCTTAATGGCCCAGAGGGCCTGGTGTTCTAACTCTATTGGTAGATGACAGACTTTTTCAAATACGATTCTTTAAGGAGACATCCCAGAACTGTCTTAAAAATAGTGCGATAAGCCCGCATTGCATCCTTGAGTTTGACCGACTAATCTTTCAGTTTGTCCGACAGTCTTTTCCAGAATGAGCTTGATCTGTCATTGGTGACTTCGACCAACCCATTTGTCTGGGGATGATACGGAGTAGACAACTTGTGATTGATGGAATATTTCGCATCAGAGCTTCAAAAACTCTGTTGTAGAAATGATCCGTAAAAATTACTATCTTCGAACCTAACAAGTAGGGCCGAAACTTCTCTAACGCAACGACAGCGGCCAAGAATTTCTTCTCAGTCGTTGTATATTTCTGTTGGGCATTATTCAAGGTCCTACTCGAGTAATAAATCAGTACTGCCTATTGTCGATGCGTTATCCTAGAACAATGCCAATAGCAAAATCAGATGCATCATACATGATTTCAAATGACTGGGCCCAATTAAGAGCAGAAATAATAGGCGCAGAAATAAGTTTTTTCTTAAGCCTCCCCCATGACTTGGAACATTCATCGTTGAAATCAAAGGGCACGTCCTTAGCGAACCGGTTGGTTAAGGGCCTTGCGATTTTGCTAAAATCCTTAATGAACCGTCGGTAGAACCCAACATGCCCTAGAAAGGATCTAATATTCTTAATGCTTTTTGGTGGTGAAAGCTTAGCAATCACTTCTACTCTAGCCTTATCTACTTCTATGCTCTCCTTGAAATCTCATTGCCCAAGATAATCCCCTGCCTCACCATGAAGTGACATTTTTCCCAGTTTAGAGTTAGGTTCTTCTCCTTGCATCTTTTGAGCACTAACTCCAGGTGATGAAGACACTGATCAAATGAATCTCCGTAGATGGAGAAGTCATCCATGAAAATCTCAAGAAAATGTTCTACCATGTTAGAGAAAAGACTAAGCATGCACCATTGGAATGTTGCGAGAGCATTGCATAATCCAAAAGGCATGCGTCGAAAGGCAAAGCTTCCGAATGGGCAGGTGAACGTGGTCTTCTGCAGCAATGGGGATTTGGTTGTATCCTGAGTACCCATCTAGGAAGCAGTAGTACTCATGTCCAGCCAAACGCTCAAGCATTTGGTCGATGAAGGGTAGCAGGAAGTGGTCTTTACGGGTAGCTGCATTCAACTTCCTGTAGTCGATACAAACACGAACCTTGGTAGGCAGTATTGTTTGTATCAGCTATTTTTCCTCATTTTCTACCACCGTAAAGCCATACTTCTTTGGAACAGCATGTAAAGGGTGATTAGTCTCTAATTTTGCATAATTTTCATCACATTTCCATATTTATTTCATGTAAAATTTTGCTAATAAAACCTTACTTGCTTGATCCTAGGTCCATGGTGTGCAAATGAAGAAGAAGACCTTAATCACCATTTAATTGGTGATTAAAGATTTACCAAGTAGCCATTGACTTTAGAGTGAAGATTTTGTCAGTCCAGGGCATCAAATCATGAATCCAAGACATCATAGCGTCAGAAGACAGATAGGACGGAGCGCTGCCTGAAGTCAGGCGCGCGCCGCCCTGGCAGGGCAGCGCAGCGTGCGCCTGCGCTTTGGGCCACATGCTTCCCACGTGGCCCCCTTTCCCCTGGTGCCTATAAATATCCCGCGTGGCCCCTTTCCCTGGTGCCTATAAATACCCCCCTGGGGTCTTCAGTTTGGGAAGATCCAGAGTTAGAGCAAGTTTGTGTAGCTTTGTTTTTAGTTTGTAGTTGTTCTTCTTCTAATTTTAAGTTTTAGCCATTAGAGTGAGAGAGAGAGAGAGAGAGAGAGAGAGAGTGTTTGTGTGTGTGTGTGTGTGTAAAGTGTTGTATTTGAAGGGTGACAAGATAATACAAGTACTACTTCTTTTCCTTCTTTCCATTTACTTTTACTTCCTTATTGTAGTATAACTTCTTTCTTCTTCTCCTCTTTTCTTTTACTTTGTTGTAGTGTAACTTCCTCTCTTTAACTTTTCTTTTGTTTTGTTTTCTTGTAGTGCAACTCCCTCTTTCCACTTCTTTTCCTTTGTTGTTTCTTTTACTTTTATGGCTAACTAAATTTTCATTAGCATGGCTAACTAACTACTTACCCACTAATTTCTAACACTTGATTTATAACCCACATGAGTCAATAGTGTCAAACAAGCCTTGTGCAAACAAGAGCTATGGCATCTTAAGACGAGGGTTCTAACTCTAATTTACCTACAAGTATTTACTTTCTTATACTTCATACTTAATGAGTTTTGATGATCTATGAGTTGTGTACTTTACTTGTTATTGTAAGTTAGAGACTTTTCCTTTTAACTTTGCCGATACCAATAGTGCACTCGAGTCTTCCCTTATTCTCGTCTTCTATCGGATCTTGATAAGGGAATATCCGAGTTTTTGCTGTGTAAGGCTAAGTTTTAGGATGAACTTTCACTCAATTTCCACGTGAATAGTTCCAATGCAAAAGGGTTGTGTTCGCCTATGATCCATCGTGAGGCTATCTTTCAAAAGTTAGAAATTGGTGGGAGCACTTAGTAGAAAGTTAGCCATGCATTTTTACAACTAAGAAAAAAATCACTTGTATAAACCACCAAAACATTTTCCAACAATTCTTAAAAATAACTTGTTTTCACTTTTCAATTCTTTATTTGGAAACAAGAACTTTCTTTCTTCTTGAACTTTGAAGCCGCATCAAGCTTCCATCGCTCTCCCTCCTTGTGGATACGACCCGTATAGCCACTTCACTACTACGGAAGAATCGCAAAAGCAGTAAAATCAACTCACACTTCCTTCTCTTATTTAGTGCTTACTTTTTGCTGATCAAACTCTGCCTCAGTTTTTGTCTCCATGCTTTCCTCATGCTCACTGGTCAGGTTTTCAATAGAATTGACCTCAAACGTCTGATCATTGACATCCCTAGGTTATCTTCCAAGATTGAAGACATTGACTTCCTTTGTAATGTCTCCAAAAGTCAATCACATGGAACCGTTCCTACAGTTGATAATGGCATTGGCTGTAGCAAGGAATGGGCACCCTAAGATGACAGGAGTTTGAGACCTTGAATTGGACACAGGTTGGGTCTTAAGCACAATGAACTCAACGGGGTAGATGAAATCCCTGACCCGGATAAAGACATCTGTGATTTCCCCCTTCGAGATCTTCACAGATCTGTCAGCTAGCTGAATGGTGACTCGAGTTGGGCTCAGCTCGCCTAACCCAAGTTGCTGATATACTGAGAGGTAGCAAGTTGAACTTGCTCCCAGGTCAAGATGTGCTCTACTGATTTTGGTCTGTCCTATGGTACAGGAAATGGTGGGACATCTGAGATCCTTATATTTTATCAGAATGAGACCAGACAGAATTTCACTTATATTAGTGGCCAAGAACGCTTTCTTGGGCATATTGGTCTTTCTCTACTTTGTACACATATCCTTAAGAAATTTTGCATAAGCTGGGACTTGTTGGATACCGTCAAGAAGAGGCACATTCAGTTTGATTTGGTTGAACATCTCCAGCATCTTTTCCATGTGCATACTCTTATTGTTGTTCCTAAGCCTATTGGGAAAGGGGGCTACAGGCTTATGAATTTGTTCAGCAGCTTTGTCCTTGTCAGATGTTTGAGGAGTTGTTTGGGAGGAACTAATAGAGGTGGAGGCTGGAGTGGGATCAGGATGGACTGCACTTTTCTATTGATAGACCTGGTTGTCTAACTTCTTTCCAGATCGAAGTGTGTGAACATCATTGCACTGGTTGATCGATGATTTTTGAATTTCATATGCTTGATTGGAGGTTTTTGGGTTAACTAGCAGCTGACTAGGCAAAGTACCCTTTGGTCTTTCACTTAGGGAGCTAGCTAATTGGTTCATCTGCATTTCCAATATCGATATAGCCTGTGAATGATTGTACAGAGTTTGTCCCTGGTTTTACATAAAAGCGATTTGGGACTTCATGAAAGCCTCTATGCTCTCCTCCAGTTTACTGATTTTCTTTTCTATGGTGAGCTTTGGGAGGAGGAAGATGGGGCTTGACTGAGAAAAGGTGGCAGAGGAGTAGGATGGTTAAAATTGTTGGAGAAATTAGGTCTAGGAGGATTGTTCTTGGCCCAGGAGAAATTTGGGTGATTCCTCAAAGCGGGATTGTATGTTTGTGAGTAGGGGTTGTGTGGTGGCCATGAGTAAGCCGCGTTCAGGTGTTCTGGTGGCACTTGCTGGGCATGGAAAATAGGGCACTCTTCAAAGACATGGTTTGGTGCCTGACAGTACGAACAACCCGGATTGTAAATTGGTGGTGGGTTGATCTGGTTGACATTGGCAGGCTCTTTAGTTTCCAGAGCCTCTATCCTTCTCATTAGGGTAGCAATCTTAACCTCGGCAACTATGGATGATTCTAGAGATAGGAGCCCTCCTCTTGAAGCTATAGATGTGAATTCCTAGGTTTTTCGAGGCTGGCTCCCATTGCAGGGTTTTCTCCACTAAATCCTCAAATAAATCCCAACCATGATTCTCATCCTTCTGCAAGAACCCTCCCTGACACATCGTCTCTAATAGGGTCTTTGTCTGATAGTCTAGACCATAGTATAGAATCTGGCACTGACGCCATTTCTCCACGCCATGATGAGGGCACTGAGCTAGGAGATCTTTGAATCACTCAAAGTATCTCGAAAATGGTTCGCTTGGTTCTTGCCTAAACTGCATGATGTTCTTCCTAATGAAGGCAGTTTTATGAATTGGGTAGAATTTCTTCAAGATGGCCTTGACGAACTCATCCATGTCGTGACTGAATCTGCTGCCAAGTTATACAACCATTTCTTTGTTAGGTCCTTTAGGAAAAAAGGGATGAAACGTAACCTAACAGCATCGTCTCCTAGCTAGGGTATACGCATCATGAGGCATACTTCTTCAAATTCCCTAACAAAGAAGTATGCGTCCTCTGATTCTAAACCATGAAACTTTGGGAGAGAATTGATGAATTGAGGCTTTAATTCAAAATTATTTCCATTTGCCTTAGGCAGCTTTATACAAGAAGGTAATGACGTTCTGATGGGTAAAATCAGTCCTGAGGTGACGCCATCACAAGTTCTGGATGCAAGGGTAAGGAAGTGTTTCTGGTTAATCTGGAAGATACAGGATCTCTCACCCACTCTTGCATGCGGCAGACCACAAATAACGTAAAAACAATAAACAAACGAAAAGATAAAATAAACAAACAAAAGAAAGAAAAACAACTAGAAGCCTTACTCTAAGGTATCTGTACCTACCTAGACGACTCCTAACTGGTCGATTCTCCGGGAAGGTTGTTGCAGGAACTCGACTATAAGCAAATCGGCCAGGAAAGGGCAAAGCTCGAGAGGAGGTATCTGGGCGGAGCCACGGGCCTAATTACGTCAAACCACGGAGATTTTGAGGCTTTGCCTCTCAATCCACTTTCCTTAGACACCGATTTTTCAGGAGTATAGTTCTTGCAATTTTCAACCTCAGTTAATTACTTAGTGAGTCCGAGATGTCCCTAGGGCCAATGTTTATCAGTTTTTAATTAAGGCTTGGGTTGTGAGTGCTCTTGGAGATGATTTTTGG
The DNA here is from genome assembly GCA_038442645.1 of Agave tequilana. Classification (NCBI taxonomy): domain Eukaryota; kingdom Viridiplantae; phylum Streptophyta; class Magnoliopsida; order Asparagales; family Asparagaceae; genus Agave; species Agave tequilana. The sequence continues at coordinate 33,577 of JAVJIF010015773.1, forward strand.
GCCAAGGAAAGGTGATGAAATCCCCACCTTATCTTGTTTATTTGAGTTTTGCCCTTAATGTCAATTGTGCAAGTGTACAGTTTATTCACAACAAGGTAACACTCAAAGCGGTAAATCACTCCCAAGTGTTGGTCCTATTCTATATGAATGCACATGTACCTTATCTCCAGCACTCTTGAACAGAAATTGAAATGAATTAAAATAGACACGTACCCTAAATGTTGGCCCATAAGGTTACACTCTCCATTTATTTAGAGTTTTGATGATGACAAAATAAATAAGAGCTATTTGGAACTAACATGTTTGTTCAAGATAAGTTTCAGATTAGTACTATATTTGGAGGCCATTGCTTAGCTATTGCAAGAACTTCTAGGTTCATGGAGAAAAGAAGGCTTTTCACACAACAAGGAAGGAACATAGAAGAGAAGGCTCTAGCAAGGCATTACATGGCTCAAGACTTCAAGATTGCTCAAGATATATCATTAGATTTGTTTCTAGTTTTATAGTTTTGTTAAAGAATAGTGAATAGGTTTGAGGCTCTATCACACACGTTTTTGCGCACATATCATTTCCAAGAATATTCCCTATAAATATGTAAAAATTATTTTAGTTTAAAGCCTTTTGTTTATAAACTCAATTTAGAGTATAATACTTGTTTCAAATCAAAACTATTTTGTTAGATTTTAAATTCCCTTCAAAATTCTGTTTCAGTTTTGATTTTTGGCCTGAGCCGGTCGACCGATCGGTCGACCGACACTATGTCAAGTCAGATCGGTCGACCGAACCAGTCGATCGAGTTCTGGCTGTTGGTGCGTATCCGTGTGCACGTTTCACGGTCGACCGCGCGGTCGACCGGAGCCTTTCGGTCGACCGGGCGGCTGGCGACTGTATGCAGGTTGCTCCCTGTTTCTGCCCAGTCGACCGGAAGCCCGGAACGGTCGTTTTATTTGAACTCCGATCGACCGACCGGTCGACCTATATAGTCGTTTCAACAGTAACGGCTATTTTTTTAAGTTGCTTTATTTTTGTCTTTTTCTTTCTAAAAAGTGTTTAAATGTTATTTGCTGAACCTAATACTTCCTAATTACCTTTTAATGGGTTTACTAATTAATCCCTAGCCCTCTCCTATAAATAGGGGTGTTTAGGGAGAGGTTTAGACACAAGAAAAATTTGCAAAAGTTTCAAAAGTTTAAGGCATTCAAAAGAGCTTTGTTTCTTAGTTTTTGTGCTGAAAATTTCTCTCATTTTCTGAAGTGTTTTTCAAAACTCTCTGATTTCTTTTTCTTTCTCCACTTACAAACAAGAGCTTCAATCCTACTCATTGTTCTACAAGGATTTTTGTAAGGGAAGAGAGTTTTACAAAAGAGAGTTTGTGGTCTTTTGACTACTAAGAGATTACTTGAACTTGAGATTGTGGAGTTGGGTACTCCGGTGTATTTGTAACATCTTTGTGAAGTTATAGTGGTTAGAAATCCTTCTAGGGAAGGCGAGGACATAAATCTGGGTGCTCGAAGTTCGAAAAAATTCTCGGTGTTTGCGTTTGGTTTACTTGCTTTTGCTTCTTGCTTTACTTTCATTGCTATTATTACTTGCTCTCTATCTTCATTGCAATATTCACTTGTTTTCATTCATCTTGTCAATCATAGTCCCATACAACAAGATTGCATTATGCACCTCCAATTCATATCCAGAGGAATCACGAGGAAGGAGTTCAGAGCCCCTTGTGGGGAATTCGGCTTCTAGTCTTGTTTTGGGCGATTGTTGCATCATTATTTTTAAATTGTGCATTGATTAGCTTTATCACCTTTCACTCCCCCTCTAGGTGATTTTTAATTGGTATCAGAGCTTGGACTCTAGGTTTGGCTTAACATCTTTAGAGAGATCCTTAAAATTTGCTAATCAACATTTGCATTCATTCATTCATTCACTAGTAAACATGGCCGACAACATCAAAACCCCTCCTAAATTTGATGGACTTAATTTTCCTATTTGGAATGTTAGGATGACTATCTTTTTACAATCTTCAGGTAGCCTAGTTGCTAAATCCTTGACCAAACCCTATGTTAGACCCAATAGTGATGAAAGCACTTGGTCCGACTTTACCTTTAAAGAATATGAGGCTAACTCCAAGGCCCAAAATTCCCTCCTAACCGCCTTGAATGAGGATGACCTTACACGGGTAATACATTGCCAATCCGCCTATGAGATTTGGCAACATTTGTTAGTCATACACGAGGGGACATCACAAGTAAAGAGAGCTAAGATAGATCTCTTAAGGTCCTAATATGAATCTTTTAAAATGATTGATGATGAATCTATTGATTGCATGATTACAAGGTTTACTAAAATCACCAATGCTCTTTCCTCTTTAGGTGATGATATCTCCAATGATCAAAAGGTGCGGAAAGTGATTCGGGCTCTTCCTACATCATGGGAGATAAAAGCCACCACCTTGAAAGAATTGAATGACAAGGATGAAATGGATCTCATAAGTCTCATCGGCAATCTAAAGACTCATGAGATGGAAAAGAAGGCAAGAGAAGAAGCGGCTCCTCCAAAGAAGAAATCCATAGCCTTCAAGTCTTCATCCACTCTTGATGATGATGAAGATGACGAAGAAGAAGATGAGGAGTTATCCCTCCTTGTGCGAAACGTGAAGAGAATGTATCAGAAGAACAAGCTCAACTTTCGAAGGAGATTGGAAGGCAAAGAGGAGAGAAGAATCATTTGCTATAATTGCCGAAAGCCCGGACATATCATGGCCGATTGCCCGGAGTTCAAGAAGAAGATGACTTCCTCTTTCAAGCCAAAGAAACCAGATGAAAAGAAAGCTTACAAGGCCACTTGGGATTCAGAAAGTGAGTCCGAAGATGAGGTGGACACGGCGAACATTTGTTTCATGGCAAACACACTCAAGGTAACCCCTCAACCTCTTAATGATGAAGATGAATTAAGTAAAGAGGTACTTGTACATGCTTTTGTTGAACTTTCAGAAACATATGATAATAAAAAATTAGAATGCTCAAAATTGAAAAAAGAAGTTGCTTTTCTTAAAAATCAACTTGCTATTGTTTTTAATGAAAAGGATGAAATTTCTTCAAATCTTGTTTCTACTCAAAAGGAGTTTAATGCTTACAAAGTTGCTTGTAAAGCAAAATTTCCAAAGTTTGATGAAAAAGAATTTTCTTCTCTAAAAAGTAGAATTATTGATTTTGAAAAGGTTTTGAAAGATTGTGCTTTCAACACTAAGAAACTTGAAGAAATATTTTCTAAAAAGCACACTTCTCATGCTAAAGCTTCACATGTCAAAATTCCTCATGCTCACACTACACACAACACTCATGCTAAATCCACACATGCTCACAAGTCACACACTCACTATGCTTTTAAATATGGTAGAGTGTATAGATGTACATATTGTGGTAAGAATGGACATTTGGCTAAGTTTTGTTATGACCAAGTAACTAAAACAAATAATCTTGTATGGGTTCATGGTACTAACTCTTTAAGACCCAAGAAAATGTGGGTACCAAAATCAAGTCCTAAATTATTTGATGTAGGTACACACCAAGGCTCCAAGACGTAAGGAGCGGTGGTACCTTGATAGTGGTTGTTCAAGACACATGACATGGGACATCAACAACTTTACAACCCTATCAAGGTACGTTGAAGGTGGCACCGTCACCTTCGGGAATGACTCCAAGGGAACTATCATTGGTATAGGTAACATTCAAATTGGTGCATCTCCTATTATAGAAAATGTTGTTCTTGTTGATGGTTTGAAACATAATTTGCTTAGCATTAGTCAACTTTGTGACCGTGGACTTAAAGTTATTTTTGATGATTCTTCTTGCAAGATTTTTGATGTTAAAACTAATGATTGTATTCTCACCAGTTTTCGTGATAATAATGTTTATATCATTGACATGCTTAATTTGAATTGTTCTACTAAATGCTTGAATGCTTTTGATGAAAATTCTTGGCTTTGGCATAGAAGATTAGGACATGCACCTTTTGACCATCTTTCTAGGATTAATTCAAAGGAATTGGTGAAGGCTATTCCTTGCTTGAAGTTTGAGAAAGACCGCATTTGTGATGCGTGCCAACTTGGGAAACAAACCAAGTCTTCCTTCAAGCCAATCAAGGATATCATGTCAACTAGGCCTTTAGAATTAATTCATATGGATCTTTTTGGACCTACTAAAATTAAGAGCCTAAATGGTAGTAGATTTGCATTTGTTTTAGTTGATGATTTTTCCTGTTTCACTTGGGTTTTCTTTTTGGAACACAAAGATCAAACTTTTTCTCATTTCAAGATTTTTCGAAAAAGGGTTGAAAAAGAAAAAGGTTTTTCGATTTTGAAAATAAGGAGTGATAGAGGTGGTGAGTTTGTTAACCAACTCTTCATGACTTATTGTGATAAAAAGGGAATCAAGCATGAAATGTCATGTCCTAGGACTCCACAAAAAATGGAGTTGTAGAAACGAAAAATAGAACACTTCAAGAGATGGCTAGGACCATGATAAGTGAATATGACCTCCCTCAATATCTATGGGCCGAGGCCGTAAACACCACATGCTATATATCAAATTGTATTTATTTGTGTAAGAATTCTTCCAAAACATCTTTTGAAAATTATCATTCTAGAAAACCAAATGTTGCTTATTTCAAAGTTTTTGGATGCAAGTGTTTTGCTTTGAATACTAGAGATAACTTGGGTAAATTTGATGCTAAGGCTTATGAAGCAATCTTTGTTGGATATTCTACTACTAGCAAAGCTTATAGAGTATTCAATAGATCTTTACTTACCATTGAAGAATCCATGCATGTTAAATTTGAAGAATCTAATGTGGTTGTTGAGAATGTTATAGAGATTGACCCATTAGGTGAAAACATGGAGAGACTATACTTGAAGGACTCACCCGCTCAAGAAGAAAAGTAAGAATCAATTGGTGATGTTCAAGAGGATAAAGAGGAAAGCTCTCAACCACTTCCTAAAGCTTGGAGATATGCTACAAATCATCCCAAGGAGCTCATCTTAGGTGATGCATCTAAAGAGGTAACAACTCGCTCCAAACTCCATGACTTATGTGGTAACTTTGCATTAATTTCTCATTTTGAACCCAAAAGCATCCTCGAAGCCGAGGCGGACTCATATTGGTTGCTAGCCATGCAAGAGGAACTCAATCAATTTGAGCGCAACCAAGTTTGGCACCTTGTTCCTAGGCCCCACGATAGACCAATAATAGGTACTAAGTGGATCTTTAGAAACAAGATGGATGAGTCCGAAAATGTGATTAGGAATAAAGCTAGGATAGTGGCCCAAGGTTACACTCAAGTTGAGAGAATTGACTTTGAGGAGACCTTTGCACTCGTAGCACGGTTTGAAGCCATACGGATGGCACTAGCTTTTGCATCTTTCAAAAAATTTAAACTTTTTGAAATGGATGTGAAAAGGGAATTTTTGAATGGTTTTATTAATGAAGAAGTTATGTTGAACAACCTCCCGGTTTTATGATCATGTTCATCCTAACTTTGTTTTTAAACTTGATAAAGCTTTGTATGGATTGAAACAAGCTCCAAGAGCTTGGTATGAAAGGCTTTCTAGTTTTCTCGTTTCAAATGATTTTGTTAAAGGCAAAGTAGACACAACTTTATTCACTAAGCATGTTGATAATGACATTTTAATTGTGCAAATTTATGTTGATGATATAATTTTTGGTTCTACTAATGAGTTTTTATGCAAGGAGTTTGAAAAGGTTATGCAATGTGAATTTGAAATGTCTTCAATAGGTGAGCTTAATTTGTTTCTTGGACTCCAAATCAAGCAATTGCAAGATGGGAACTTCATATGTGAAGCCAAATACGCAAAGGAACTCGTAAAGAAGTTTGGACTTGAAGGCTCAAAGGTTTGCAACACTCCCATGGCAACTACAACCAAGCTTGATAAGGATGACCAAGGTAAAAATGTTGATATTAAATTATATAGAAGCATGATAGGAAGTCTTTTGTATTTGACGGCAAGTAGGCCGGACATCATGTTTAGTGTGTGTCTTTATGCTAGATTTCAATCGTGTCCCAAAGAGTCCCATCTTATTGCGGTAAAACGCATTATCCGTTATATTAAGGGCACAATTGGAATGGGTCTATGGTATCCAAAAACCGGAGATTTCTCAATGACGAGTTATTCGGATGCCGACTATGCGGGTTGTAGAGTAGATAGAAAGAGTACTAGTGGGACATATCAATTTCTTGGTAATTGTCTTGTTTCATGGTCCTCTAGGAAATAAAATTCCGTAGCTCTCTCAATCGCCGAGGCGGAGTATGTTGCCGCGGGGGCTTGTTGTGCACAAATCCTTTGGATGAAACATACTCTCCTTGATTATGATTTGCATTATAACCATATAAAAATATTTTGTAATAATATTAGTACTATACATATGACTAAGAATGCAAATCAACATAGTAAGACCAAGCACATTGAGATTAGATATCACTTTCTTAGAGATCATTTTGAGAAAGGTGATATAGATATTGATTATGTTTCCACGGATTTGCAACTTGCCGATATTTTCACTAAACCACTTGATTTTGCTAGATTTTCCTTTATTTGTGGTGAACTTCATGTTTGTGTTATTGAATAAACATGTTTTTCTTAACCCTTTTTGATGTATGACAAAAAGGGGGAGAATAAGTTTACATGATAAAATTATAAGTTCATATGGTCTTGGTTCCATATGAGTTTATATATGGTTTTTGGTTTCTAATGTGTTTTTATGAATTCTTGCTTTTGAGTTTGTACGCGTCGGAAAATAAGATAAGGGTCTGCTCGTGTAAGATTTCCTTGAATCAACTAAAAAATTTCAACGGAACAGTATTCCGATTACAAGGGAGAGAGGATGTTGAGTCTTGAATCCTCCCTTTGTTTAGTGCTGGGTTCTTCAAGTGGCGATGGAGAGTGAATCTTGTTCTCCGTTGACCGGGTGAACGTCGAGACCTTCGGGGGATCTTCTCTTCGGATGGCGGACGGAGTAACACGACTCTGTCTACCAAAACTCTCAAAGAGATGATAGGCAAAGAGCAACTTGTGCACAGCAAGTTAGCTAAAGAGTTGAACTCTCTCTGTTTTGTCTCTCTCTGTCTCTTGATTGTCCGTATGTTATCCTCCTCTCTCTCTCTGTGTGTGCGTGTGTGTCCTCCTCCCATAGCGACGGGGCTATTTATAGAAGTTTCAGGGGTGAACGTGCCCCCTAAAAACACTCCACAATGAGGGGTTAACTTCCCCGTTGTGTAGGCGGTGACTGGCCCCATAACCAGGGCAGTTATAACCGAGGCGCGGGTTTCGACCCTCGCGCCTTGAGGCTGAGACGCGGGTGTCGAGCCTTGCGCCTTGATGCTGAGACGCGGGTATCGAGCCTTGCTCCTTGATGCTGAGACGCGGGTTTGGACCCTCGGACGTTGAGTCCTCGCGCCTTGATGCTGAGACGCAGGTGTTGACCCTCGCGCCTTTGTGGCTGGGACGCGGGTTTGGACCCTCGCGCCTTGGTACTGAGACGCGGGTTTGGCCCCTCGCGCTTTGGTGCTGAGACGCGGGTTTGGGCCCTCGCATCGCAGCGATGGCTGGTATTAGCCTTGCGTCTAGGACTTAGAATTCTGGTTTTTAATGGCTTGTCTTTTTGTGATTTTTAGACAGCCTACAGAACCCCCTCCAAAGTTTTCGACATTCTGCAGTTAACTGGGACGGATTTCGAAATACTTTGGACTCTAGCTGAGCTCACCCTTATGACTAGACTGTCAATGCTCCGGGTTTGATCTTATTTTGAGTATGGTCTTCGTGAGTGTATTGTGGAACTCTTTGAAGCCACCCAAGTTTTGATCGTGTCGAGTGTCTAGATACACAGTCTAAACCTCCCCGATTGCTTTAAGTCTGTCGTGGGTGCACTTTAAGCCAGGAGTGGACGGTCGTCTGCTTGTGCCAGTATACTGTTGAACTGATTTGCAGAAGCAAGGACTGAACGCCAGTTCCTTTGAGACGCAGAGATAGTTCTGCTTCAAAGACGCAACCTTCATAAGGTCCATCCTTTGGAATGAAAACGCGGCTGTTATTCCATAAGGCAGACGCGATTCTTTGCCGGTTTGGAAGGATGCGGACCTCGGAGAGACGCAACTTTCTGGACGCGACTATGGCCGTGCCGAAGGGGTGCGTCCATTGAAGAGGCGCAATTGCTTGGTGCGAATCTGTGCCATATTATGAGTGCACTGCCACTTGTCCTGTGGATCCGAAGGGACATCTTCCTTTTGGCGTGCGAACTTCACGCTGTATTAAATGCTCTGCCCACGCGTCAAAAGACGATTTGATGTCGAGTTAATCGAGCCAAGCGCCGCGTATCTTTGCGAATCATCGTGCCTATAAATGGCAACAGTCGTCGAGAGAGTCACCATTAGTCTCTCTTTTCATCTTCGCGTGCATCTGTTAGGGTTTGAGAGAAGAGTTTTCCTTTTTCTCTTTCTTCTTCATCTAACATCAGATTCTTGATCAGCAATGGCACCCAAGGCCAAGTAAACTACCTCATCTTCAAAGGCGGCCGTTGCTGAGACTCGAAGGGGCGGTTCCTCCATGCAGGAAGCCCCTATCTCAGGTATAACGCCTACCAGGCTTAATTTTTGCCATTAGAAGGGTTTATGGAGTTCTGATGACTCTGAAAATCCCCTTTTTTTTTTGAAAAAGAAGAACCGCCAGTGCGGGTTCACAACCGTGTTTGATTCTCAGACGCGGTCTTTGAGTAAACAAGGCGCGGTTTTGATGACCCTGCTGCTTTTATTTGCTTGAGCATGTGTTTGTTGAACACATGGCTCCAGTAAGTTTTGCGTTCCGGACTCGTCACTTAGAATGTTTCTAATTGTGATAGATCCGGTCGCAGACTTAATTCTTGCGTTCTGTGATGTCAGACGCAGATTTTCAAGAATCTTGCGTCTGAGTCCAATACTTGGAAATTATCTCCTAAGTCTTGGATTTGAGACGCAAGCTCCATACTGGCCTCGTTGTCCTCGAGTCCAGACGCGGGTTAATCTCTGCGTCTGGAATCCCTTCTGCGTCTGAACTATAGACACTTAACCGTTCTTTGTCTAGAATTCTGATCACGTGTCATTTTCTTGTGCAGTGCGATATTCCTCGAGTCCACTCTCCAAGAGGTGTCACTTCGGGCACGTAGGTGGTATTGACCGCGATCTAACTTTTGTGCTGCAAAGGACTGCTCCTATGACTGCTGACAAATCGCAGGATCGAAGGGAGAGGCTCTCCAATGTTGACGCGGCGACTCTCCGGGAGCTCATGACTGACGTGGCATTCACAACGAGTTCTCGCGTCCCAATGAAGAAACCTGCTTTCTTCTTCGGGGACAACATTAGCGAGGGTGGCTATACCTTGCATGACGGAGATTATAAATGGCTCCGTCAGTAGAGGATAGAAGATTCTTTCTTCCGAACATGGAGAGGATGTACCCACTATCTTATCTCCAGCACATGTCTGTCCCTCGGAAGATGACGTGGGAGATTTCCCGACCCGTCCCTGAGGTTACTCTCGGCAGCCTGGGCTCCAAGAAGGTATATCATGCTGGTCATGAGAAGGAGGTTTTCGGCCTGTTTCCCGGGCTGCTCAGGACCGATCACCCAGTAGGAGAAACTCCTAAACTTGGCACCACCTTCCTTAACGCATTCATGAAAGTGGGGGGTGATTTTCCGGTCGACTTCCGTCCGCTTGGGTGGATTCATTCCACTGACAAGTACTGGTGGGGCAGGATGGTGAGCTTCGTCCTTGCCAATCTTGGAGGCTTGTTGGAGCATGTGGAATTGTACCAAGCGGTCAGGGCCGTGCAGTATGGCATTCCAATGAGTTCTCAGAACTTCTTTGGGATCCTGGAACGCTACAATCCTCTGATGGGGACATTCTTTACTCCGGTCGGGGAGATGGGTCTCGCCCTGCACAAGTTATATGAAGTCTCGGGGCTAGTAATGGGGGATTCTCCTTACGAGGAGTACGTCCCGACCGCTGAAGAGCTTCACCTTATGAGGAAAGAGTCTCCTCGGGTGTACGAGACTTATTGGGAGGTGTTATGTCACTTCCACATTTGTGGCCAGATAACCTCTTGGAGGACGAGGGGAGTCAAGCAGCTGTCCTGGGCAAGCTACTTGTTTAATGGTATCAATCAGAAAGACCATCCAGTCACCCGACTGGCTCCCAGCTCCGATGAGGAGATTGCTGACAGGATCAAGGCCTCCGTAGACTCCTACACCACGGAGTCGAATGAGGATACTTTCAAACCTGACACGGTTTTTGAAAGTTTCCATCATCAAGCCCGGACCGCTATCTCCAATCGGGCACTGTTAGCAGGCTTCCTAATGTTGTGGTTGAAGCGTTGCGTGGTGCCGACACTGCCGCATGAAGTAATTGTTGCCGACGTGGTGTATCCGGCAGTGCTCCTGGCTTATGGTAGGTCCGTAGCCCTCCTCCCGGCCATGGCAGCTGGTATTCAAAGCGGGTTGCGGGCCCTGGTTCAGAACTTCTGCAGGGTAGAGAAGGTTGTTGATTCCCAGGGTAAGCCGGTTGTTGATGCGGAGGGGAGGCCGATGGTAAACCGTCCCAATCCTCGGGTTGAGCTTCCCTACACGTACCTAATGGCTTGGTACGTTATGCACTGCTCCTCCCTGATGACACCGGTGTCTTGGTGCGAGGAATTTACTCCTTTCGTGCAGCGGTTGGAGAGCTCAAGCTGGTGTAATACTTATATGTATTTCATTCGGAAGTGCATTCTTGCTGCTTCGAATTACCAGCTCAATCGTTGCTTCCCCGAGATTGCTGGTGCATCTTATGGGGATGAGTGTGCTGACTTCGCGGGTCCAGATAACTTCACGAGGCTGTCGTCAGGAGTTTTCTGGTCGCTGGTCAATATTCGGCCCGGGTATGTGCTTTTCCGACAAGGGAATTCGTGCACGATCGAGCCGTACATGCCGAATCGCTTCGCCCGACAATTCGGCTATGATCAATTGTATGTCGGTAACCCAATGCTCAACTCGCCTTCAGCGGGAACTTGTTTGAAGGTGCTCGGACTTGGTATTACAGTGTGGCTGGAGGGACAGAAGCACTCTTCCGTCTGCCTCCCAAAGAGCCGAAAGGCTGTACAAGCCTTAGCTTCTGTACCTGGTACTTCCAAGCCAACCAGACGCCTGACTTTGCTCCAGAGTACTCGTGCATTGAGAGCATCAATGCATCTTACGAAGCAAAGTTGGAGTCCAACAAACGCTCGCGAGGCGTCGAGGAGTACCAGGCGGCTCTGAAGGAGATCAGAAGGGTGTCGAAGGGGGAGCCGCGAGCAGCAAAGGGTCGACAGGTAGTGCGTAAGCGTCCTCAGGGCTCTACTTCCACCATTGAGCCTGCCCCAAAGAAGGTCCGGAGAGATTTGGCAGCCGCAGTTTCCCCGTCCGAGGCCATCCCTTCTGGTGTTGAGGAACAGAGGGAAGAAGAGGAAGATGAGGACATTGCCCCCTTAATCCGTACTCGTGGTTTGTGCAGCAGGGGCCCCAGGATTTTAGAGGAAGGGGAACTCGCTGGCGAACCCGCCGCAGCTGGTGAACCCGCCGCAGCCGGCGAAGCTGAGCCACTCGAAGTTGACATAATGAGCAGGGATGACGTTGAGATTCCAGGGGTCTCAACCCAGTCCGAGTCTTCTTCAGCTCAAGAGGGGAGGGATGAGGCACATCAGCCTGGGTCCCCTAGTATTTTGATGCCCAGCTCACGGGTAGTTGACCCTAGCCCTACCACTGGGGTATTTGGTGGCAAAGCCCCGATTGCCGAGGCTTCTCACGTCGAACTGTCGTCTTCATCCTCCGAGGAGGAAGTCGACTTTGACGATGAACCTGTTCTTTCGGATCCGAGTAAATTCTCGCATATCTCGGAAGAGGAGATGTACGGGCGTGATCCGGTGACAGCGTCACCATCAGCGGCAGTTGCTTCTGCTGAAGGTACTTTTTTCGCTGTTTGACCTAATTTCCTTTTTCATTTGGGAAATAAGTTCTGACATTTTCCTTTTATGCTGCTGGGTTAGCTGTGGACATCGAGGCTGCAACTACCTCGCATATCGAGGAGATGGTGCAGGAATTGATCCAGCAGGAGAGAGTTGAGGCTCCAATTACCGAGCTACCTCAAGAGAAGGCAACCATTGAAGTCGAGGAGGCCTCAATTCTGCAAGGTTCACCTCAGAATCCGCCATCTTTGGACCCTCAGCTAGGTAAGAAAATATTGATATTTTGAATATTGTCCTTTTATTGTCATGGCTGACGTTCTGATAATTTGCAGAGGGCACTGAGGAAGCTCAGGTAGGGGATTGGGCGGTCAGTGTCTACTCCGAAGGCCGCATAGCTCAAACCTCGACTGAGGATCCCGAAGGGGTTGAGCTTGCTGTCATTTCATCAGACGTAGTAGCCCCAGAAGTGCCAGCGGTTACCCCAGCTCCTGTCGCACCGGTCGTTAGCCCGATTCCTGAACCGGAAGAATCGGTTTACATCCCTCGTCCTGTGATAGAAAGGGGGTCGGGGAGCGCTTCAGCAGAATTCTTCCCAGGTGGTGATGCCATGGGGGAACTGGCACGTCAAGTGGTGCAGCAGTTCTTTGCCTCCATGCGATCATGTATTGATCTCATCCTGTCTGGGAACAGCTCCTTCGAGTTTGCCCGGATGTTTCTCGGAAATCTGACCGAGAACATTAATTTATCCGGAGGCCCTTCACTAGCCAAGGCGTGTCAGGTGCTGGTGGAACAACTGGGGAATGACTTGGGTGAGCTCAGGTCTTTGGAAAACGCTGATTCGTTAAACGAGGCCCGAGAAACCCTGACCCGACTTCTTGCTGCTCAGGAGCAAGAGCGCAAGGAGATGGAAGAAAAGATAGCTGAACGGACCCAACTTCTCGAATGTTCCCAGGCTGATCGTCGAAAGTTAGTTGGCGAGTCAAAGGAGTCTGAGATGGTCACGTTGGCTGCAAAACAGGTCATTCGCGATTCTCGAGCCACCATAGCCAGAGCTGAGGCTTTGATCGCTATCAATGAGCAGAAGCTTGCCATTTCCGAAAAGAGGCTAGCGGAAATAGAGGCTGCCAGGGCACAAGTCGAAGAAAATATCTCTGTTAATTCCTCCGAGTTGGAATCTCTACGAGCGCAGCTGGCTGCGAAGAAATTTTTATCCGAGGAGGAACTGCGGGCCCAGGCTTTCATGGAAGCTGAGAAGGCGCGCCAACATGAGATCCATCGCCTTAGAGAACAAATCCGCTCCTTGGCGAACCAGGATTTTTAACCCCTCCTTTCTTTTCCTTTTGTAAAGAAAAGGGACACTCTATTCACCAAGAGTGTTTGTATGTACTTTTATCATATTTGAATAATAAAAGTTGTTGAGATCTTTGTTCCACCTTCATTACCCCTCTGTGAATGAGTCTAATTTTTTTTAAACACAGTTCTTGGTTGTGCTCCCTGACTGACCGTGAATAATAGACTTAACTAGAACAAAGTTCCTTTGATGGGACGCAGCGCCGTCCGAGACGCGGTTCTAAGAAACGCGACTTTGACCCGCCAGTGAAGACGTGGTTCAAGTTGACGTGAAGAACGCAGCTGGCCGCAGTCCTTGACTTTATCCAGACGCAGAAATCAGGATGCATTAAGAATGTGGTCTTATGCTCCTTGAGATTGACGCAGGCTTATGTAAAGACGCGATGTTGGGTCTTTGGCTCAGCGCAAGACTCCTCATCACCCATGTAAACGCAGCTCCAAGACGCTTATGAATGTGATGGGCCTTCTCCGCTGAAGGTATGAGCCTCAGGACGCAGCCCTCCCTTACTGAGATCCCCAAGATGGGTCCGTTTGCTGAGGGGACGCGGCTTGGAGTCACCCCGAGAGACGCGGATAGCCCGTGGGTTTCTGAACGCGGCTTGGCGTAACTTCCCAGGCGTTACACACGACCTATCATAAAGATTTCATGAAATCTTTAAACGTCAAGTCACCATTCGTGGTTTCCCGAAGCGATTGTCCACGCGTCGGCTCTTCATTGGGTTTAGGCGTTAATGCCTTTTAATGCCAAACCGGCGCTGGCGGTTGGAGACCAGCGTCTTCGACGCTTCCCGAAGCGACACTCCACGCGTCAGCCTTCCATTGGACTCTGACAGTCGTGCGGTCATTAAGGCCGACGGTTCTGATTAATGAACTATTAATTATGGTTATTATGGGCTGCCTATAAATAGGACTCGCCCTATCCCTTTAACAGCCTATACTTAGACTGTTTTCTTTCGAGAGCAATTGCTCTGAGAAATTCCGCCTTCTTCAGAATCTCTAATAAGGGACTGTCTCCATGGATGAAGATGACCCTATGGACGAAGATGACCCAGAGCTTTCACGCTTCTGTTTGGTCTCTTCAGGAAATTACCACCATCAAGCGATTTCGATAACAGAAAGCGTCTCCTTGATCATCCTTTATGTCCGCGCCTCGATGCAGTGAGTTCAACTCTCAATAGAGGCCTCTGCGGGTATACCGTCTGACTTGTCATGATATTCTTAGTCCAGCCAGGTTTGAGTTTTGATATCATCATCTGGATTTTCTCATGAAGTCTTAGTTGGAGCATTCCTTTTCTAGAATTTGCGCCACCGACTTAAACTTCTCTGGACGCAAGTATGGCGGTCTTTGGCACTTGACCGCTGGCTTTGTACACAGAGCTCGCGTCTTGAGGCCACTGACTTGGAAGGACTTCAACTCGGGCCGAAGGTTTCAAGCCTGAATTTTGCAACTCCTGTTCATCCAACAGGGAGATGGCAATTTTCGCGTCTGACTCTCTTCGCGTCTAGTACTTTTGGCGCGGATGCGAAACGAGACTGCGTTTGAATTCTGTGTATATCACAGTTTTGATTGCATCTAATTGGCTCACTGCGTGGGTCATTCCCGCGTCTGCAGTCTTCAGCAATGGCTGCGTCTGTCACTTAGTTTTTTTTTGAAATATACTAAGCTTCAATTTTTCTAAGTTTGTCTGATTCTGGCAGGTAGGCTTGATCCTCGTTTTTCATGTTCACCGGGCCCCTGGAAGAATATTTCGGCCGGCGGAGTTGCTCGATGTTCGTCTACAAGGGAAGAAGTCATGGACCTCGTCGTCCACAAGGGAAGAAGTCATGGTCCTCGTCGTCCACAAGGGAAGAAGTCATGGTCCTCGTCGTCCACAAGGGAAGAAGTCATGGTCCCTGACGAGGACTTAACCCTCGCCAAGATCTCCTTAGACTTGATGCACCAGTCAAGCTTGCTGGCATGGCATGGTCAGAGTGGGGTATGACGGCGGGGGTAGCGGTGGATATGGCGGTGGATAGCATCCTCTATCAGGTCTTAAAACCTCCTCTCTTATCCCAGAAGTGACATCGAGGAAACTCCATGCTCACTGGGTAACCTTCTGGCGGAAGAGATGTTCATCAACGAAGGATCGTATCCCGCCACTTTGGAGGGTCAGGTGGAATCGGAGGATTCTGCTGCCACCGGACCTCAAGAACACCATTGCTCTTAGTCAACAAGGGCTCTTTCGATGTTTAGTCGTGCATCACAGTGCAATCGGCTCTGTTCGTCGCCACAGTGTCCAATCCTGGTTTGGCGCCCTTCCAAACATCCTGTACTTGGAATCATATGCAGCTTTAAGGAGTGAGTGCAGCCTCTGAGAGAGAGAGAGGGACTTCTTTGTACTCCTGTATTGTAACACTCAATCTTATTGTATAAGAGAGCGTTTTGTATCATTTTCATATGCCTGGACATAAATGAAAAGTGACATTTTTCTTTTTGCCTCTTTTACTGTCTTGACTTTTTGTGTTCAGTTAGACGCGTGGAAGCAAAGCATTTTTGACTTTGTCAAAATTTATGATGACAATCTTAACAAGTCAGGTTTTGTAGAGAAAGATCCCATTTCGAGAACTTTCACAATACTGTCAGAGGTGCGATATTAACTTGACAGTGATGAAATAATTTTTGGTGGGCCTGCCACTTTATAAAAGAAAGTGACAGGTGGGATTTGTACCCCAGGGAAGATGAACTTTTATCAAGGGTTTGGGATCAACTTGATTAAGATCGGCTGGGGAATTGATGGAAACACTGTTAATGGTGTAGTATTAACCTAACAATGTTTTTAGGTAGACTTGTTATTCTGTTGAAGAGAATAGCAAGTAGATCTAGATTCAAAGGGAATCTAAGAAAATTTTTACCGTTAGAGGTGTGATGTTAACTTAACGGGTTGAATGTGGTCTTGTCAGAAGTGTAATGTTAACTTGACAAGGATGTGAGTCAGAGGTGTGATATTAACTTAACTCAGAAGCATCTCAATTTTCATTTGGGAAAATTGAAAATGTCACTGTCATAGGTGTATTGTTGAACTTGACAATGAGGGTGTAATGCTAGAGGTATACTATTGAACTTGGCATTGGTCATCTCGGCTTGGATAAAGAAGTCCGAGGAAAAGTCATGGCTATAGGTGTATTGTTAAACTTAGCAATGACTTAGATGCTAGAGGTGTGGTGTTTAACTTAGCATCATCCATTTCAGCTTCGATACGGAAGACTGAAGAAAAGTGACTGTCAGAAGTGTGATATTAACTAGACAGAAACTTGATGTACTGTTTAGAAGTATAATGTTAACTTTAACAGTGATTTTGTCAGAGGTGTAATATTAACTTGACAAGAATTGGCTCGTGATAAGAGCGATTTGAGGACCTGTCATTCTATTGATGAGAATCGACAAGTGGAATTTGAAGTGCCAGAGGTATAGTGTTAACTTGGCAAATTTGAAAGTTTGCTACTCCCTGTAGAGTTGACAAGCAGAGTTTATACTCGACAAAGAGTATTGAAAATTTTTCATTACCAGAAGTATAGTGTTAACATGGCAATGATTGTGTTTGATGGACCTACCATTGTATGGATGAGAATTGGTAAGGGGTTTTGGAGGAAAGAGTGGAACCAAGTCCACTTAGGATTTTTAGTAAACCCTCAGCTATCAACGGATTTGAGGTGCCTTTACCAACTACCGTTTGAGTTGGGCTAGCCATGCTATTCCCCTCAGCATGATGAGTTGTCAAAGACTTATGTTGGGCTTAGAAGCCAACATTTTCCTCTATCCTTAGCCGTCGAAGGCGTCGGATACTTAATGAAGAAACTCTTCTTGTTTTGATCAGAGGTGTACTTTTAACTTGATCAGTGGGAGAATACTATCTAAGGATAATATTTCGTCAAAAATCTGCCATTGATTGGCATCATAAGTGTATCGCCATTTGGGGTTATGAGGCGATATGATCCATTTGAGTAGACTGACTCTATTACAAATGGTCCTCCCCATTTGGGTTGGAATTTCCCTTTTGTCTTGTGCGTCATCATCATAGGTCTTCTGACGGCTAAGACAAGATCGCCTTTCTTGAAGGTTCGCACTTTAACCTTTTTGTTGAAGGCTCTGGTAATACGAGCTTGGTAAAGCTCGATTTGGCCTGTAAGCGCTTATCGTCTAAGGCCTCTAATTCCTGGAGTCGCTGTCGATGCTTCTCCTCTGTTGTCATCTCTGCTGTCAAGGCGACGCGTAGAGATGGAATTTGGATTTCCAGTGGAAGCACGGCTTCACACCCGTATACCAAAGAAAATGGCGTAGCTTTAGTTGGGGTCCGCACAGTTGTGCGATAGGCCCATAAGTATTCACCCAGCTTGTCGTCCCAATCCCGTTGACTTTTTGAGACGAATTTCTTGAGAAGCTTGCCAATGGTCTTGTTGAAAGCTTCTGCGAGGCCGTTAGCGGCAGGATAGTATGCCGTTGAGGACATACTCTGTATTCTGAACTTGGCGCAGAACTCTGGAAAGCCTGGCTAATGAACTGGGGTCCATTGTCATGGACAATTCGCCGAGGTACACCGAAACGGTAAATAACGTGATGTTTCACGAACTTGATCACGTTAGATGATTTTACCTCCTTCAGAGGAATGGCTTCGGCCCATTTAGAGAAGTAGTCGGTTATTGCCAAAATGAACCGATGTCCTTTTGATGATGGTGGGCTGATAGGGCCAACTACGTCCATCCCCCACATTTCAAATGGCCAGGTAGAGGTGGTAGAGTGAAGGTATCCTGGTGCTTGATGGAGGAAATCTCCGTGCACTTGGCAAGCGTGACATCTTTTGGCATAGGTAATGGCATCGGCAATCATCTTGGGCCAATAGTAACCCAGCCTTTGGAGACGATACGCAAGTTTTGGGTCAGGTTGATGGGCTCCACACATACCGTCGTGGGCTTCTTTCAATACCTCTTGGGCCTCTTTTGGTGAGAGGCATCGAAGCAAGATCCCGTCATGCGATCGACGATATAACGTTCGCGTAATCGTATTATAGTAAAATTTGGGGGCTTTCCTTCGAATGGCAGCCGCTTCTTTGGCGTCTTCAGGTAGGATGCCGTATAAGACAAAATCAATTTAGGGGAATCGCCAGTCTCTAGGTTCTGGACCGGTCGATTCCTCAAGTGCTTCTTTGTCATGACGACCTCCCGTTAACCCTGGATCGTCTTCGAGAGCGATTCTCGGACAATACAGGTCGTGGCTGTAGACAAATATCTTCTCCACTGCTCCAGCTGGGAGAGCTAAGGAAGCAGCGAGGGATGCGAGTGCATCTGCATGTGCATTTTGCCTGCGCGGTACATGGTCGATGTAGAAGCTCGTGAACCTCTCGGCCATGCGGACAGTTGCGTTGTAGTACAGTACTAGGTCTTCATGTCTGACTTCGTACTCTCCGCGGACTTGGCTGACGATGAGTTTGGAGTCGCCATATGCCTCGAGATTTTTAACGCCAATCTCATCGGCGAACTGCATCCCAATCAAGAGGGCGTTGTATTCTGCTACGTTGTTGGAGCAAGGCTCAATAAGCGAGACGGCTCGGGGAATCACATAATTTTGTGGGGAGACGAGTACTACTCCTACCCCCGCTACCATGTGTCCTTTTGGGCTTGTTCTTGATGCACCGTCGAAGAAAAGTTGCCACACCTGACCTTCAAACGATGTCTGAGCCAGGCAGACTTCGGCAACTTCATCTGGGAGATCCTCGTAGAGTTTGGCTGCCCTCGAATCTGGGTGCTCAGCTAGGAAATCCGCCACTGCTTGTCCTTTAATGGCCTTTTGTGGTAAAAAGTGCATCACATATTGGGATAGCAATATGGCCCATTTTGCCAGCCGGCCGTTCAATGATGAAGGTTTAGTCATGAGCAACCTCAGGGGGTTGACTTTTGATATGACATTTATAGTTTGGCCTACCAAATAGTGTCGCATTTTCTGAATAGCGAACACCAGCGCCAAACATTCCTTCTCGATCGGGTTGTACCGATGTTCGGCTCCGATCATTGTTCTACTCAAATAGTAGATTGCTTGCTCTCGTCCTTGATCATCATTCTGAGCTAATAGAGCTCCTAAAGAATGGTCCATTGCTCGGACGTATATCAAGAAAGGCTTTCCGGATATCGGAGCTGCAAGGACTGGTGGTTGGGTGAGGTATTGTTTAATCTCCTCAAACGCTTGTTGGCAAGCGTTGTCCCAAATGAACGAGACACCCTTCTTCATTAATTTGGTGAAGGGGTGGCATCTTCCGGAGAGGTTTGAGATGAACCTGCGGATGTATGCCAATCGTCCTTGCAATCCCCTGAGCTCCTTAAGGTTTCTCGGGGGTTGCATCTCCTGGATAGCGCGAACCTTTTCTGGGTCCAAATGAATTCCCGTGGAGGTTACGACAAATCCGAGGAATTTGCCACTGGCCACCCCCAGGAAGGACTTTGTGGGATTCATTTTCAATTGGTGAGCCCGCATGATGTCGAAGACCACCTTCAGGTCAGCTATGTGATCACCCTTAGCGCGACTTTTTACCGCAATGTCATCAACATAACATTCCACCGTTTTGCGCATTTGCTGATGGAAAATGGCATTCATGGCCCTTTGATACGTCGCCCCCGCATTCTTCAATCCGAAGGGCATGACTGTGTAGCAATATACCCCTAGTGGTGTCCTGAAGGAGGTGTGCTTTTCATCATCAGGATACATTTTGATTTGATTGTATCCTGAGAATCCATCCATGAAGGACATTCATTCAAATCCACAAGTATTGTCAATCATGACATCTGTGATTGGTAGTGGGAATTCGTCTTTGGGACAGGCCTCGTTTAGATCACGGAAGTCGATGCAGATCCGGATCTTTCCGTTTTTCTTAGCAACGGGGACGATGTTGGCTACCCAGTCGGGATGTTGTTCTTCCCTGATGAAGCCAGAGTCTATAAGCTTTCTGACTTCCGATTGAATTGCCTCCATTATTTCTGGGCGGAACCGTCGCTGTTGTTGTTTGACAGGTTTTACGTCCGAATTGATGTTGAGGCGGTGCATAGCCACTTGACGATCAAGTCCGGGCATGTCCTCGTAATTCCAGGCAAAGACGTCTATATACTCTTGTACAAGAGACATTAGATCCTTTTTCTCCGAAGGTGACAGGCCGTCACTTATGAAGATGGGCTTAGGATTGGCCTCATCTCCTAGATTGATCTGAACAACCTTGTCTTCTGTGGGTGGTTCGCGCTGTTCAAAGCGGATGTCCCAAAGAGTATTTAAATGTTTGATCCAAGGATCTGTATCGGATTGGATCATTTCCTCATCTCCGTCTTCCAGGTGGCTTGTTGCAGCCATGTTCACTGAAAGTTCTCTGAAGATGTTGCCGACACTGACATCTGACTCCCACGATGACGTGCCTGAAGAGTAATTATGGCCTGATGGCCCTCCAGAATCAGAGGCTGATAGGACTGGGATTGATACATAGCCCAACCCCCTGCGCGTCCGATGATAATAATCGGGTGCTTTCCCTTTTGGCACAAAAGATCGAAGTAACGTTCTCCTCCCTTTGCCAAAGTTCAACCCGGGTCTACTTGTTAAGTCGTACCCCATGTGTTTCATCATTCCGAGCGCTTTTGGTTTGTAATGACCGAACTGAGGGGATTCCTCCTCGCCTTCTGATTCTTCGCAGGGCGTTGGTTCAGACGAGATTCGCCCAAAAAGAATTGGTTTTTGGCCTTTCCGTCTTGCTGGAACCATAAATATGGATTCTTGCGCATTACCATTGTCTTGGTACGTTTCGACGGACGATTTCACTGGTACATGCAACGATGTCAAAGCATCCATTGCCGACCAGAGATTATCATCTACTTCGGTGCTAGTGTCTGATGGTACTGAATCAGAAGCAAACACAGAAAAGTACGCTAAATCTAATTCTTCATTAATATACCAACCGCCTACATCATCGGTGGTATTATCAACATCGAGCTTACTAGTGCTCTTTACAAGTGGTTCCAACTCCCACAGGCACTCTTCTTTTTCAGGCTCAGTGTCGGCTTCATTACCAGAGTCTGGCTCCTCTGGTTGCGGGGCTTCATTCGTCTCCACAGGATCCTGATATAGGAGAGAGTCCGTGAAATAACTTTCGACCCTTTAAACGGATGCCATTCCGCAATCAAAGTTTGCACTTTTCCACTCCCGTCAATGTATTTCATGACTTGGTGGAGAGTGGAGGGAACGATGGAGTTGCGGTGAATCCATGGTCGTCCCAGCAATAGGTTGTAGGAAGTGTCAGCATCAATGACGTAGCATGTCACTTCCGACTTGAGGCTTTCAATCTGTCACTTGAGCTTGATCTTCCCCATTGGACGGGTGCCATTGGCATTGAATCCGTAAATGGTCGTCTGGGTAGGGCTCAGACGATGAGTAGGAATGCCCAGATGTTGCATGACCCGGCGAGGCATAATGCTCAACGCGGACCCTGGATCTACCTGAATGCGACTCACCTCAGATGACCCAATATACCCTGTAAAGTATAGGGGTCGATCATGCTTCCCTCTGACCTGCATATCGTCTGTCGTGAAGGTGATGCAGGAGCATTTTGGGAGGCGTGGAGGCAATCTTCTACATGTTCCTCCTTTGGTATCTAGGTCACGAAGACCTCAGCATTTGCCAGAGCCTCTTGTAGAGCTTCTCTGGTTGACTTTGATAGCCTAAGAAGCTCATACAGGGTAATGCGCGCCGGGATGTTGGCTAATTGAGCCAGGACATCAAAGCGGTAAGGTGCCGCTGATCCTTCCGCTATGTCCTTTGAAAGGATTCGAGAGAACCGAATCTCTTTCTGTTTCTCCGCGGGTTGCTTTATGGAGGGCTTGGTTGGCTCTGCAGTTGGTTGAGGAGGGGTTACCACCATTTCGCCATACTTCTTCAAGTATGACTGTCCCGAACGGGTTCCTGCCATCGGTTGATTGGGTTCTGCGGCCAAGACTATTGTTTCCTCTTCTGAGTCGGTCAGTGAAGGAACATCAGCCTCTGCTTCCCGGGAAGAGGCACATACCACATTGCAGGATGTAGCCTTTGCCTTGCCTTTGGATTTCCTGTTAGTCATAGTAGTCCATTGCTGTTCATCGACAAGGTCAGGGTGGACCCACATAATTTTCCCTCGAGGTGTAGGGACGGGTACCAGGCCCTTCTCTTGCTGCTGGTGAGGGTCTGTGTTGACCACTCTTAGCTCTCCTTTTGGGACAGGGATCACTCCCGAAGGTGTTGGGGGTTGTCTTCCGAACTGGAGAACCGACGTCATATTGGCCGTCACCTTCTTCTGCTCTGGTCGGAGCTTTAATACCTCCACGTCAATCAGAGCCTGAAGGATGTCTTTGAAGACGTAGCAGCTTTTGGTGGGGTGTCCCAACATCCTGTGATACAAGCAGTAGGTAGGATTGTCGGTTTTACCGACTTCCTCGGGACGTCTAGCTTTAGGGAGCTTCAGTCGGTTACTCTTGTTGAGCAGTTTAAAGAGGGAGTCGACATGCTCATCCTTGAAGGAATATTGCTTGTTGGTGCGTGGTTGGCTTGAAAAGCAACTCCCCTTGACCGGTTGAGATTTGGCGGGAGATTTGGTCTCCGTTGCCAAGTTATCCTTCCGTTTCGTCTGGAGGGATGTATCTGGCGCACGCCTTGCTGACCTTTCCGGCCTGGGCTTACCTTCTTCCGCTCTGACGCGGGCGACAATCTCCTCAGCCTGTTCACCTTGTTGGACCAACTACTTCCAGGTGCGGCTTTCAGCAACTCCTATTTGAGCAAGGAGTGAGGTTTGGAGATTGTGGCGGCATGTTTCCACCAGGGTGACCTGGGTCATGCCGCTCGGACATCGGAGCGCCACGTTCCTAAATCTTTCCACGAAAGATTTGACGGACTCTCCCTTTCGTTGTTTAGTAGCCAAAAGGGTGGCCATTGTGACTTCCGAGTCATCTTCGAAGAAGCACGTTAAAAAGAGCTTCTCCAGATCACCCCAGTTCTTGATGGAGCCTTCTGGGAGTTTCATGAACCATTCAAAGGCAAGCCTTTTTAGGGTGCCAATGAATAAACGTGCCAGGATAGCATCATTATCTACTACATTCCCGGTTTGGGATTTAAAGTAGTAAATATGTTGGTTGGGTGACCCTTTCCCATCGAATGCTTGAAGGGTTGGAGCCTTGAACTTGGAAGGGTACGGAACCAGGTCCCACTCGGCCGGATAGGGCCGGACCACTCCTGCTTCTTGGAGGTCTTTGCGGTTGGCAAGGGCCTCAAGGCGCTGCTCGAATTTATTCATTCTCTCGGAATGAGCCTTTCCCTGGTCTTGGTCGCCTTTTCCTTGCGACGAGGATTTAGACGAACTAGAAGTATGTTGCTTCTCAGAATATTTGGAAGATGAGCTTTCTCCCTCTTTTCGTTTGCCCTTAGGCCTTTTAGAGGGGGATTTCTTCCTGTCTTCGAGCAATTGTGCAAGCATCTGCTTGAGGGAGTCGATAGATTCCTCCTGAGCAAGAATCATATCGAGTTGTGCCTTCTGGATCTGGGTATGCTGTTCTAAGCGTCTAACCGTCTCCTCAGGAGTGCTTGTCATGTATGTGAAGGCCTCCTTCTCGACGGAAGAGTTCGAGGCCCGCGATTCTGCTACAGCAGAATGAGAATCATTCACTTTGACGCCCTGGGCTAGGGCATTGTAGTCAATTGGGGGAATGGCCCCAGTCCGGGTGCGAGTGTGTCGGTACACTCCTTCCGGTTCAGAGTCAGACTCATCAGAGCTGACTGCAGGTTATTTTCCCCTGCTCCTGCTTGTCATATTTGCAGTGAGATCTGGGTACTCAGCGTCAGAGAAGATTCTCCTCCTGTGAGAGCGCCTTCTTTTAGCTGACGGGGGAATCAGGGTCAGCTGCCTGATTAAAGACTGCTGGTTCACGCCTGAATCGCAACGAAACTCAGAGAGCATAGAGATGAGCCGTTGGAAGCAACATGATGAAGTGGCTTGATGAGCACCTCTTTTCTTTGTCAGATAATCTCTCAGATCCGTGGGAGGAGGATCAAAGAGATCAGCCTCGCGACATCGAGGGCGGAAGGCATCCTCGCGCTGTACGGCTTGGACGCAAGGATCAGGGACGCAGTTCTTGCATCGTGATCTCTGGACGCGCGTCTGGCGTCTCTGCTGAGAAGAGACGCGACTGTCGCGTTGCTGCTTGATGCGTCGGGGCAGAGACGCTTGAGAGAGAGTGGGCTACTGGGCCCCACGCCTAAGGGCGCGTGCCTCTTGTACTCGATGAGGCGCGCAAGCTTCGTCTTGGCGTCTGGTGAGTAGGGCTTCAGAGGAATCAAGGTGAGGAGTCTCGCGTTTGGGCCGCCAAACGCGGACTTCGCGTGCTGGATATGGCGTGGCCAAGACGCCAGATTGAACTTTGCGTCTTGCCTCAGTTGGACAGTCAGAAGTCCCAACTTGCAGTTGACGCGCTCGCCTCCTCCACCGTCGCTCAGCGTTCCGGATGCGTCGTGGAGGTGGAGAGAAACCAACGACGACCTGGTGCTGATTAGTCTCTAATTTTGCATAATTTTCATCACATTCTCATATTTATTTGATAAAAAATTCTGCTAATAATACCTTGCTTGCTTGATTCTAGATCCATGGTGTGCCAATGAAGAAGAAGACCTAAATCACCAATTAATTGGTGATTAAAGGCCTACCAACTAGCCATTGACTTTAGAGTGAAGATTTTGTCAGTTCAGGGCGTCAAATCGGAAATCCCGGGATCCAGACAGCCAGTGGACAGCATGGGCGACACGCTGCCCAAAACTGGGCGCGCGCCGCCCTGGCTTGGCCGCGGAAACGCGGCCATGTGGGCGCGCGCGCGCTTGGGTTTTGGGCCACGTGCAGATCACGTGGCCCCCTTTCTCCTGGAGTCTATAAATACCCCCCTGGGGTCTTCAGTGCAAGCAGATCAGAATTTAGGCAAAAGTTGTAATCTTGTTTTTAGTTTGTTGTTGTTGTTGTTGTTCTTCTTCTAGTTTTAGGTCTTAGCCATTAAAGAGAAATAGAGAGAGAGAGAGTGTAAAGTGTTGTATTTGAAGGGTGACAAGATAATACAAGTACTACTTCTCTTCCTTCTTTCATTTACTTGTCTTTGCATTTACTTTTACTTCCTTGTTGTAGTGTAACTTCCTTTTTCTTCTTCACCTCTTCTTTTACTTTGTTGTAGTGTAACTTCTCTCCTCTTTACTTCTTCTCCTTTACTTTGTTGTAGTGTAACTCCCTCTTTCCCTTTTACCCCTTTTTCTTTGTTGTTTCTTTTACCTTGATGGCTAACTAACTTTTCCATAGCATGGCTAACTAACTACTAACCCACTAATTTCTAACACTTGTTTGATAACCCGTATGAATCAATAGTGCCAAACAAGCCTTGTGCAAATGAGAGGTATGGCATCTTAAGACGAGGGTTCTAACTCTAATTTATCTACAAGTATCTACTTTCTTATATTTCATACTTAATGAGTTTTGATGATCTATGAGTTGTGTATTTTACTTGTTAGACTCTTTTCCTTTTAACTTTGCCGATACCAATAGTGCACTCGAGTCTTCCCTTATTCTCGCCTTCTATCGGATCTTGATATGGGAATGTCCGAGTTTTGCCGTGTAAGGCTAAGTTATAGGATGAACTCTCACTCGATTTCCACGTGATTAGTTCTAATGCACAAGTGTCGTGTTTGCCTATGATCCATCGTGAGGCTATCTTCAAAAAGTTAGAAATTAGTGGGAGCACTTAGTAGAAAGTTAGCCATCCATCTTTACAACTAAGAAAAAAAATATCATTTTTACAAACCACCAAAACATTTTCCAACAATTTCTAAAAATACTTGTTTTCACTTTTCAAATTCTTTATTTGGAAACAAGAACTTTCTTTCTTCTTGAACTTTGAAAGCCGCATCAAGCTTCTATCGATCTCCCTCCTTGTGGATACGACCCGTATAACCACTCGCTACTACGGAAGAATCGCAAAAGCAGTAACATCAACCCACACTCCTTCTCTTATTTTAGTACTTGCTTTTTGCCGATCAAATTTTGGCGCCGTTACCGGGGAGGGAACGGCTTTATTGTTCACTACTAAAGATTGTTCTTTGTTTTCTTTTGTGTGTAGGAGAAGAACTAAGGAGCTCACCATCACGGGAAGCAAAAGAGGTGGCCAAGGACATTGCGCGAGGATTTATTTGCCCTCGGAAAAATTCGTGTAAAAGCGAGTTTTTTCCGATTGAAGTACTAACAAACTCGTTTGCAGGGTTGCCGAACGCCGCTAAAAAAAAAAAGTGCTTTCAAAATTTTTAGTTTCCTTGGATGCTTCACCATATGCATGTGTAATAAGTTCAACAGAAACCCACTTGTTGCTTAATTAAAATTTGATTTAGACGTTTGCATTTAGGGCACGTGTCTATTTCAATTCATTTTAATTTCTGTTGAAGAGTGCTGGAGACAAGGTACGTGTGCATTCATATAGAATAGGACCAACATTTGAAGTGATTTACCGCTTTGAGTGTTACCTTGTTGTGAATAAACTGTACACTTGCACAATTGACTTTAAGGGCAAAACCCAAATAAACAAGATAAGGTGGGGATTTCAACACCCTTTCTTAGCCCAAAAACCATCTCCAAGTGCACTCACATTTTTCCCAAGCCTTAATTAAAAATCAATAGACGTTGGCCCTAGGGACATCTCGGACTCACTAAGAGATTAACCGAGGTTGGAAATTGTAAAGAACTTTACTCCTGCAAAATCGGTGTCTAAGGAAAGTGGATTTAGAGGTAAAGCCTCGAAAGCTCCGTGGTTTGGCATAATTAGGCCCGTGGCTCCGCCCGGATACCTCCCCCCGAGCTTTGCCCTTTCCTGGCCGATTAGCTTGTAGTCGAGTTCCTGCAACAACCTTCCCCGGAGAATCGACCAGTTAGGAGTCGTCTAGGTCCAGGTACCTTAGACTAAGGCTTGTGATTATTTTTGATTTCTTTTGTTTGTTTTTCATTCTTTTTCGATTGTTTGTTGTTTTCACTTTGGTTGTGGTGTGCTGAATGCAAGAGTGGGTGAGAGATCCGTCAACTTTCAGATTAACAAGAAACACTTCTCTACCCTTGCATCCAGAACCGGTGATGGCGTCACTTCAGGATAGATTTTACCCGATTAGAACTTTACTTCCATCTTGCATAAAACTTCCTGAAGCAAACGGAAATAACTTTGAGTTAAAGCCCCAATTCATTAACACTCTTCCCAAATTTCATGGTTTAGAATCAGAGGACGCATACTTCTTTGTTAGGGAATTTGAAGAAGTATGCCTCATGATGCGAATACCCCAGCTAGGAGACGATGCCGTTAGGTTACGTTTCATCCCTTTTTCCCTAAAAGGATCTAGTGATTGGTAGTGAAAAGTGCATTTTTATCATCATATTTACCATCACATTTTCATATTTATTCATTTAATTCTGCACATTTATTAATAATTTGTAATTTATTGTGTGCAGGCCTCGAATTATTATTTTAATAATAAATAAAGCTTAATGAAGCCCAAAAGCCCATATTTGAAGCCCAGGTGTAAAAATGCAAATATCAATTGTCAAAGTGCAATTATGCAAGGGCTAAAGTTGCAATTATTAAAGATGAGGGAAGGATAGAATTCTACCCAACCCTAAACTCTTGCAGGATGAGCATAAAAGCCAAAGATAAGAAGGAAATTCGTGGATAAAAGATTTGGGATAATTGAGATCAAGGTAACTTGATTTCTAAGTTATCTCGAAATCCCAAGATGAAGAGCCAGGATCACACTTCCAGAAGCAAACGCCCAGATGAACGGATCAGGAGAGGCCACGCGCCAAAGCGCATGGCCAGCAGAGCCAGTATTGCCGCCGAATTGCGGCAAAAACCAGGATTTTGCGGCAGTTTAGATGAGATCAGTTTCCAGTTTTTGTGGGCAGGTTTATCCAGGACTCTTCGACCTTCTGCACCTATAAATACCCCCTGCAGTGCAACGTACAGAGTCGTCCAGAGGCAAGCCAAGGGCCAAAAGCTAGGGTTTAGTTTTCTTTCTAGGTTAGATTTTATTTTCGTTTTTTATTTTGTAAATTTTGTAACTGAGAGTGGAGGAAACTTTCATGGAGGATGGAGTCTTCGCTTGTACTGAGGTGACAGCGGTATAAGCCCACTTATCTTCCATTGTTAATGAAATCCTTTTAAGGTTCGTTTTTGTTATTATTTTATGTTTTTCATCTCTTGTTTATTCTTGTGTTTCTCTGTTTCTATTTTCTTTCTGCTATTTGTTCTCTAATGCCTTGTGAACAATGAG
This sequence comes from Agave tequilana, assembly GCA_038442645.1. NCBI lineage: Eukaryota > Viridiplantae > Streptophyta > Magnoliopsida > Asparagales > Asparagaceae > Agave > Agave tequilana. The sequence goes on from JAVJIF010015773.1 coordinate 62,305, forward strand.
ACCCAACTGCTTCGAGACTGCCTAGCCAACGAAGATCCCTTGATGGCTTATGGCGATTAACTTCCTATACGCCATACTTGCAAGTCTTCTGAGAAAAGGTAAATCATCGCACGGATCAAAGGTAAGCAGGCTGAAGAGGTTCGTATGTGTTTTCTTTATTTTCTTTCTTTAATTTTGATCCACATCTTCCACAATTCTTTTCTTCACTTCATTGTAAATACCATCCATTGTAAATACCACTGCTAATAATAAAAAGATAAAAAAAAAGAGATAACTTGCTTAACGCTTCCATCGCAGTCCCTCCCTGAGGATCACGACCCGCATAGCCTTGCTACAGCGGATTAGAATTGAGAACTTGCACATCTATTCTAAATCTAAAATATTATATTTTGTGTGCAGGAAATCTCAGTCAACATCTAGCTAAAAAATGGTTGTACAGTTTGGCATCAGATTCAGTCATGACGTGGGATGATTTCGTCAAGGCTTTCTTGAAGAAATTTTACCCAATTCACAAAACTGCCCTCATTAGGAAGAACATCATGCAGTTTAAGCAAGACCCGAGCGAACCCTTCTGGAGATACTTTGAGCGATTCAAAGATCTCCTAGCTCAGTGCCCTCATCACGGCGTGGAGAAATGGCGTCAGTGCCAGATTCTCTACGATGGTCTAGACTATCAGACTAAGACCCTGTTAGAAACGATGTGTCAGGGAGGGTTCTTGCAGAAGGATGAGAATCAGGGTTGGGATTTATTTGAGGACTTAGCTGAGAAAACCCTGCAATGGGAGCCAGCCTCGGAGAAACCTAGGAATTCACAGTCTATAGCTTCAAGAGAGGGATCCTATCTCTAGAAACATCCATAGCTGCCGAGGCCAAGATTGCTACCCTAATGAGAAGGATAGAGGCTCTGGAAACAAAAGATCCTGCTAGTGTCAACCAGATCAACCCACCACCAATTCACAATCCAAGTTGTTCATATTGTCAGGCACCGAACCATGTCTTTGAAGAGTGCCCTGTTTTCCATACCCAACAAGTGCCACCGGAACACATGAACGCGGCTTACTCACGGCCGCTTCACAACCCCTACTCACAGACATACAATCCCGGTTGGAGGAATCATCCTAATTTCTCCTGGGCCCCAAACAATCCTCCCAGGCCCAATTTTTCCAACAACTTTCACCATCCTACTCCTCCACCACCTTTTCCCAGTCAAGCCCCTTCTTCCTCCTCCCAAAGCTCTCCAATGGAAAAGAAAATCAGTAAATTGGAGGAGAGCATTGAGGCTTTCATTAAGTCCCAGTCTGCTTTCATGCAGAACCAGGGACAAACTCTGAACAGTCATTCACAAGCCATATCAAGGTTGGAAATGCAGATGAGCCAGCTAGCTAGCTCCCTAAGTGAAAGACCCAAAGGTACTTTGCCTAGTCAGCCGCTAGTGAACCCAAAAATCCCCAACCAAGCATATGAAGTTCAAGATCCATCAATTAACCACTGTAATGTTGTTCACACACTGAGATCTGGAAAGAAGGTAGACAACCAGGTCTACCAGCAAAAGAGTCCAATCCATCCTGATCCCACTCAAGCCTCCACCTCTGCTAGTTCCTCCCAATCCGCTCCACAAATATCTGGCGAGGACAAAGCTACTGAACAAGTTCATAAGCCTGTAGCACCCCTTTCCCTTTTACCCCTTTTTCTTTGTTGTTTCTTTTACCTTGATGGCTAACTAACTTTTCCATAGCATGGCTAACTAACTACTAACCCACTAATTTCTAACACTTGTTTGATAACCCGTATGAATCAATAGTGCCAAACAAGCCTTGTACAAATGAGAGCTATGGCATCTTAAGATGAGGGTTCTAACTCTAATTTATCTACAAGTATCTACTTTCTTATATTTCATACTAAATGAGTTTTGATGATCTATGAGTTGTGTATTTTACTTGTTAGACTCTTTTCCTTTTAACTTTGCCGATACCAATAGTGCACTCGAGTCTTCCCTTATTCTCGCCTTCTATCGGATCTTGATATGGGAATGTCCGAGTTTTGCCGTGTAAGGCTAAGTTATAGGATGAACTCTCACTCGATTTCCACGTGATTAGTTCTAATGCACAAGTGTCGTGTTTGCCTATGATCCATCGTGAGGCTATCTTCAAAAAGTTAGAAATTAGTGGGAGCACTTAGTAGAAAGTTAGCCATGCATCTTTACAACTAAGAAAAAAAAATCATTTTTACAAACCACCAAAACATTTTCCAACAATTTCTAAAAATACTTGTTTTCACTTTTCAAATTCTTTATTTGGAAACAAGAACTTTCTTTCTTCTTGAACTTTGAAAGCCGCATCAAGCTTTTATCGCGCTCCCTCCTTGTGGATACGACCCGTATAGCCACTCGCTACTACGGAAGAATCGCAAAAGCAGTAACATCAACCCACACTCCTTCTCTTATTTTAGTACTTGCTTTTTTCCGATCAAAAGTTTATATCATTGACATGCTTAATTTGGATTGTTCAACTAAATGCTTGAATGCTTTTGATGAAAATTCTTGGCTTGGCATAGAAGATTAGGACATGCACCTTTTGACCATCTTTCTAGGATTAATTCAAAGGAATTGGTGAAGGGTATTCCTTGCTTGAAGTTTGAGAAAGACCGCATTTGTGGTGCGTGCCAACTTGGGAAACAAACCAAGTCTTCCTTCAAGCCAATCAAGGATATCATGTCAACTAGGCCTTTAGAATTAATTCATATGGATCTTTTTGGACCTACTAAAATTAAGAGCCTAAATGGTAGTAGATTTGCATTTGTTTTAGTTGATGATTTTTCCTGTTTCACTTGGTTTTCTTTTTGGAACACAAAGATCAAACTTTTTCTCATTTCAATATTTTTCGAAAAAGGGTTGAAAAAGAAAAAAAGTTTTTCGATTTTGAAAATAAGGAGTGATAGAGATGGTGAGTTTGTTAACCAACTCTTCATGACTTATTGTGATGAAAAGGGAATCAAGCATGAAATGTCATGTCCTAGGACTTCACAAAAAATGGAGTTGTAGAAACGAAAAATAGAACACTTCAAGAGATGGCTAGGACCATGATAAGTGAATATGACCTCCCTCAATATCTATGGGCCGAGGCCGTAAACACCACATGCTATATATCAAATCGTATTTATTTGTGTAAGAATTCTTCCAAAACATCTTTTGAAAATTATCATTCTAGAAAACCAAATGTTGCATATTTCAAAATTTTTGGATGCAAGTGTTTTGCTTTGAATACTAGAGATAACTTGGGTAAATTTGATGCTAAGGCTTATGAAGCAATCTTTGTTGGATATTCTACTACTAGCAAAACTTATAGAGTATTCAATAGATCTTCACTTACCATTGAAGAATCCGTGCATGTTAAATTTGAAGAATCTAAAGTGGTTGTTGAGAATGTTATAGAGATTGACCCATTAGGTGAAAACATGGAGAGACTATCCTTGAAGGACTCACCCGCTCAAGAAGAAAAGCAAGAATCAATTGGTGATGTTCAAGAGGATAAAGAGGAAAGCTCTCAACCACTTCCTAAAGCTTGGAGATATGCTACAAATCATCCCAAGGAGCTCATCTTAGGTGATGCATCTAAAGAGGTAACAACTCGCTCCAAACTCCATGACTTATGTTGTAACTTTGCATTAATTTCTCATTTTGAACCCAAAAGCATCCTCGAAGCCGAGGTGGACTCATATTGATTGCTAGCCATGCAAGAGGAACTCAATCAATTTGAGCGCAACCAAGTTTGGCACCTTGTTCCTAGGCCCTACGATAGACCAATAATGGTACTAAGTGGATCTTTAGAAACAAGATGGATGAGTCCGAAAATGTGATTAGGAATAAAGCTAGGATAGTGGCCCAAGGTTACACTCAAGTTGAGGGAATTGACTTTGAGGAGACTTTTGCACCCGTAGCACGGCTTGAAGCCATACGGATGGCACTAGCTTTTGCATCTTTCAAAAAATTTAAACTTTTTGAAATGGATGTGAAAAGTGAATTTTTGAATGGTTTTATTAATGAAGAAGTTATGTTGAACAACCTCCCGGTTTTATGATCATGTTCATCCTAACTTTGTTTTTAAACTTGATAAAGCTTTGTATGGATTGAAACAAGCTCCAAGAGCTTGGTATGAAAGGCTTTCTAGTTTTCTCGTTTCAAATGATTTTGTTAAAGGCAAAGTAGACACAACTTTATTCACTAAGAATGTTGATAATGACATTTTAATTGTGCAAATTTATGTTGATGATATATTTTTTGGTTCTACTAATGAGTTTTTATGCAAGGAGTTTGAAAAGGTTATGCAATGTGAATTTGAAATGTCTTCAATAGGTGAGCTTAATTTCTTTCTTGGACTCCAAATCAAGCAATTGCAAGATGGGAACTTCATATGTGAAGCCAAATACGCAAAGGAACTCGTAAAGAAGTTTGGACTTGAAGGCTCAAAGGTTTGCAACACTCCCATGGCAACTACAACCAAGCTTGATAAGGATGACCAAGGTAAAAATGTTGATATTAAATTATATAGAAGCATGATAGGAAGTCTTTTGTATTTGACGGGAAGTAGGCCGGACATCATGTTTAGTGTGTGTCTTTATGCTAGATTTCAATCGTGTCCCAAAGAGTACCATCTTATTGCGGTAAAACGCATTATCCGTTATATTAAGGGCACAATTGGAATGGGTCTATGGTATCCAAAAACCGGAGATTTCTCAATGACGAGTTATTCGGATGCCGACTATGCGGGTTGTAGAGTAGATAGAAAGAGTACTAGTGGGACATATCAATTTCTTGGTAATTGTCTTGTTTCATGGTCCTCTAGGAAATAAAATTCCGTAGCTCTCTCAATCGCCGAGGCGGAGTATGTTGCCGCGGGGGCTTGTTGTGCACAAGTCCTTTGGATGAAACATACTCTCCTTGATTATGATTTGCATTATAACCATATAAAAATATTTTGTAATAATATTAGTACTATACATATGACTAAGAATGCAAATCAACATAGTAAGACCAAGCACATTGAGATTAGATATCACTTTCTTAGAGATCATTTTGAGAAAGGTGATATAGATATTGATTATGTTTCCACGGATTTGCAACTTGCCGATATTTTCACTAAACCACTTGATTTTGCTAGATTTTTCTTTATTTGTGGTGAACTTCATGTTTGTGTTATTGAATAAACATGTTTTTCTTAACCCTTTTTGATGTATGACAAAAGGGGGATAATGAGTTTACATGATAAAATTATAAGTTCATATGGTCTTGGTTCCATATGAGTTTATATATGGTTTTTGGTTTCTAATGTGTTTTTATGAATTCTTGCTTTTGAGTTTGTACGCGTCGGAAAATAAGATAAGGGTCTGCTCGTGTAAGATTTCCTTGAATCAACTGAAAAATTACAACGGAACAGTATTCCGATTACAAGGGAGAGAGGATGTTGAGTCTTGAATCCTCCCTTTGTTTAGTGCTGGGTTCTTCAAGTGGCGATGGAGAGTGAATCTTGTTCTCCGTTGACCGGGTGAACGTTGAGACCTTCGGGGGATCTTCTCTTCGGATGGCGGACGGAGTAACACGGCTCTGTCTACCAAAACTCTCAAAGAGATGATAGGCAAAGAGCAACTTGTGCACAGCAAGTTAGCTAAAGAGTTGAACTCTCTCTGTTTTGTCTCTCTCTGTCTCTTGATCTCTGTCCGTATGTTATCCTCTCTCTCTCTCTCTGTGTGTGTGTGTCCTCCTCCCATAGCGACGGGGCTATTTATAGAGGTTTCAGGGGTGAACGTGCCCCCTAAAAACACTCCACAATGAGGGGTTAACTTCCCCGTTGTGTGGGCGGTGACTGGCCCCATAACCAGGGCAGTTATAACCGAGGCGCGGGTTTCGACCCTCGCGCCTTGAGGCTGAGACGCGAGTGTCGAGCCTTGCGCCTTGATGCTGAGACGCGGGTGTCGAGCCTTGCGCCTTGATGCTGAGACGCGGGTTTGGACCCTCGGACGTTGAGTCCTCGCGCCTTGATGCTGAGACGCGGGTGTTGACCCTCGCGCCTTTGTGGCTGGGACGCGGGTTTGGACCCTCGCGCCTTGGTACTGAGACGCGGGTTTGGCCCCTCGCGCCTTGGTGCTGAGACGCGGGTTTGGGCCCTCGCGTCGCAGCGATGGCTGGTATTAGCCTTGCGTCTAGGACTTGAAATTCTGCTTTTTAATGGCTTGTCTTTTAGTGATTTTTAGACAGCCTACACAGTTTAAGTGTTTTGCAAGTATTTTATATTTCATGGTTTTTAGTTTTATGGTTTTTGCTTGCAATTTACATTGTTTTTATTTGTTTCATATAGCATAATTTGAGGGGGAGTTTCCTCCTCCCCTATATTTTTGCTTATAGCCTATTTGTTTTGTCATCATCAAAAAGGGGGAGATTGTTGGCCCATAAGGTTACACTCTCCATTTATTTAGAGTTTTGATGATGACAAAACAAATAAGAGCTATTTGGTAGTAACATGTTTGTTCAAGATAAGTTTCAGATTAGTACTATATTTGGAGGTCATTGCTTAGCTATTGCAAGAACTTCTAGGTTCATGGAGAAAAGAAGGTTTTTCGCACAAGAAGGAAGGAACATAGAAGAGAAGGCTCTAGCAAGGCATTGCATGACTCAAGACTTCAAGATTGCTCAAGATATATCATTAGATTTGTTTCTAGTTTTATAGTTTTGTTAAAGAATAGTGAATAGGTTTGAAGCTCTATCACACACGTTTTCGCGCACATATCATTTCCAAGAATATTCCCTATAAATATGTAAAAATTATTTTAGTTTAAAGCCTTTTGTTTGTAAACTCAATTTAGAGTATAATACTTGTTTCAAATCAAAAGTATTTTGTTAGATTTTAAATTCCCTTCAAAATTCTGTTTCAGTTTTGATTTTTGGCCTGAGCCGGTCGACCGACCGGTCGACCGACACTATGTCAGGTCAGATCGGTCGACCGACCCAGTCGACCGAGATTCTGGCTGTTGGTGCGTATCCGTGTGCACGTTTCACGGTCGACCGCGCGGTCCGGGCGGCTGGCGGACTGTAAGTAGGTTGCTCTCTGGTTCTACCCAGTCGACCGGCCGGTCGACCGGAAGCCCGCAACGGTCATTTTATTTGAACTCCGGTCGACCGACCGGTCGACCGATATAGTCGTTTCAACAGTAACGGCTATTTTTTAACTTGCTTTATTTTTGTCTTTTTCTTTCTAAAAAGTGTTTAAATGTTATTTGCTGAACCTAATACTTCCTAATTACCTTTTAATGGGTTTACTAATTAATCCCTAGCCCTCTCCTATAAATAGGGGTGTTTAGGGAGAGGTTTAGACAGAAGAAAAATTTGCAAAAGTTTTAAAAGTTTAAGGCATTCAAAAGAGCTTTGTTTCTTGGTTTTTGTGCTGAAAATTTCTCTCATTTTCTGAAGTGTTTTTCAAAACTCTCTGATTTCTTTTTCTTTCTCCACTTTCAATCAAGAGCTTCAATCCTACTCATTGTTCTACAAGGATTTTTGTAAGGGAAGAGAGTTTTACAAAAGAGAGTTTGTGGTCTTTTGACTACTAAGAGATTACTTGTACTTGAGATTGTGGAGTTGGGTATTCTGGTGTATTTGTAATATCTTTGTGAAGTTATAGTGATTAGAAATCCTTCTGGGGAAGGCGGGGACGTAGAGCTGGGTGCTCGAACCTCGGAAAAATTTTTGGTGTTTGTGTTTGGTTTACTTGCTCTTGCTTCTTGCTTTACTTTCATTGTTATTATTACTTGCTATCTATCTTCATTGCAATATTCACTTGTTTTCATTCATCTTGTCAATCATAGTCCCATACAACAAGATTGCATTATGCACCTCCAACTCATATCTAGAGGAATCACTAGGAAGGAGTTCAGAGCCCCTTGTGGGGAATTCGGCTTCTAGTCTTGTTTGGGCGATTGTTGCATCATTATTTTTAAATTGTGTATTGATTAGATTTATCACCTATTCCCCCCCCCCTCTAGGTGATTTTCACTAAATGCAAACGTCTAATTCAAATTTCAATTAAGCAACAAGTGAATTTTTGTTGAGTTTATTACACATGCCTAAGGTGAAGCATCCAAGGAAACTAAACATTTAGAAAGCAATTTTTAGCGGCTTTCGGTAACCCTGCAAACGAGTTTGTTAGTACTTCAATCGAAAAAACTCGCTTTTACACGAATTTTTCTGAGGGCAAATGAATCCTCGCGCAATGTCTGATTGGGCTTAAACTTGCACAAAAAATACAGAATTTTAGATTTAAGAATAAAGATGTGCAGATGCTCAATTCTAACCGCGATAGCAAGTGGCTATGCGGGTCGTGATCCACAAGGAGGGTTTGCGATAGAAGCGTTCAAGGTTTTTTATTGAAATCTTTATGAAGAAAAAACGAAAGTTCTTCTTTGTTTAAAGAAATGAAAATGAAAACGAGTTATGTTAAAATTAGAATGAAAACGGTAGAATGAGAAGGTGGAGAAAATTAGAAAATGACTATGTACAAATGAATTGGAAAAGAAATGATGAAAGAAATTGTGTTGGTAGATGTGGTGATCTATACTGAAGAAATAAAAGAAAAGAAAGAAGATTGAAGAAATACTTACCTAGTTTGGTTGATGACTTACCTGGAACCCTTTGCATGTTCTACCTTGCTTCGGAGGCGTTCAACGCATAAGTCATAGGATCGAGCTCAGTCCCCATTCGCATTATATCATCAAGCCGGGCAAGAATGAAGTGATACGGATCTTGAGGAAGAGAACATCTTCATGAAGTATCGTTGGCACTCACAAATACTTTGTTATACTTATGCTTCTGGATTCACTTGCATTCTCATCAAAAATCAACAGAGGTAAAGTAGAAGAGGAAAATAATATGAAAACAAAAGTAAAGCGATGAACATAAAAAATAATGGAAGAAAGGAGGAGGGTACATCGGTGTCACTCTCGACATAAGCCTCTCTCTTTCTTACATGAATCTCCATCTAACCTAAGCTTACATACAATTACAATTACATAAAAAGAAAAGAAAAACCTAAACTACAAAGAGTGAAAACTAGGCTAAATCCAATCTCTGCTTGGTCGTCCCATTTTCAGTGCAAATACTGGCTTTTTATAGGCAAAAACCCAACCTACAGGATCCCGAGAAGACTAGGGGAGCAAACGCTCCCCCAACAGAAATCAAACAGCCACGAAAACGCGGCTTTGGCCGCGTTTCTGCGGCCAGGGTGTGGCTAGGTGGCCACACCCTGTTGGTGGGTCTCCCTGGTTTTTCCTTCTGCTTTTATCTTCAGTTGGTTTTCTCGTTTGAGTCCGAGATTGTGACGAAATGGCCTTTGATTCTTAATTTAATTCAGAATTTTGGTGGGCTTTCGGGCTTATTTCTCTTCATCTCCTTAAGGAATGGGCCTGCAAATAAATTAAACATTTAATTAGGACAATGCAGATTTTATTCTATAATAAGTATGGAAATATGATACTAAATATACAACATTAGCGACCAATCAATGTCCTTGGCCACCTCTTTCGCTTCCCGTGATAGTAAGATCCTTGGTACCTCTCCTACACACAAAAACAAAGGACATTCCTTAGTATTGAACAATTAAGCCGTTCCCTCCCTGGGAACGGCGCCAAAATTTGATCAGCAAAAAGCATGTACAAGAATAAGTAAATTGAGTGTGGGTTGATGTTACTGCTTTTGTGATTCTTCCATAGTAGCAAAGTGGCTATACGGGTCGTATCCATAAGGAGGGAGAGTGATGGAAGCTTGATGCGGCTTCAAAGTTCAAGAAGAAAAAGAAAGTTCTTTGTTTCCAAATAAAGAATTGAAAAGTGAACAAAATTTGTTTCAAGAATTGTTGGAAAATGTTTAGGTGGTTTGTAAAAGTTAGTTTTTCTTAATGGTAAAGGCGCATGGCTAACTTTCTACTAATTGCCCCTACTAATCCCTAACTTCTTGAAGATGTAGCCTCACGATAGATCATAGGCAAGTGTAACCCTTATGCATTGGAACTATTCACGCTGGAATCGAGTAAAAGTTCTTCCAATAACTTAGCTTTACAAGGCAAAAACTCAGACATTTCCATATCAAGATCTAATAGAAGGCGAAAATACGGGAAGACACGAGTGCACTAATGGTATCGACAAAGTTAAAAGGAATGTCTCTAACTTACAACAATAAGCAAAGTACAACACCCATAGATCATCAAAAACCATTTAAGTATGAAATATAAGGAGGTAAATACTTGTAGGTAAGTTAGAGTTAGAACCCTCATTTTAAGATGTCATAGCTGTCGTTTGCACAAGGCTTGTTTGACACTATTGATTCATTTGGGTTATCAATCAAGAAGTTAGAAATTAATGGGTTAGCAGTTAGTTAGCCATGCAATGGTGGAGTTAGTTAGACATGGTACGAAAAAAGCAACAAAAAGAAAAGAAGTAGAGAGAAGGGAATTTACACTACAACAATAAAGTAAAAACCAAATGAAAGCACAAGTAAATTGAAAGAAGGAAGAGAAGTAGTACTTGTATTAGCTTGTCACCCTTCAAATACAACACTTACACACTCTCTCTCTTTCACTCTAATGGCTAAAACTAAAACTAGAAGAAGCAAACTAAAGCAACTACAATTCCTAGCAACAAAACATAAATTACAACTCTATTCTCTAGATCTCCTCTTCTTCAGATCCTATGGGGGTATTTATAGGCATCAGGAGAAAGAGGGCCAGGGGGTGACTCCTGGGCCGAAGCCCGGGCGCGCGCGTGCCAAGATGGCCACGGAAACGCGGCCCTGGCCGCGTTTCCGTGGCCATGCCAGGGTGGCGCGCTCTTGGCTTCGGGCAGCGCGTCGCCCAGTCTGGCCCCTGTCCATTTGATCTTCTGGATTTGTAATTTGATACCCTAGGCTGACAAAATCTTCACTCTAAAGTCAATGGCTACTTGACAAAATCTTCACTCATACCTAACTAATTGACTATTTGATGTGTTAGTACATATATAAATAATATTTCTTAATTTTTTTAGGCTTTCTATGTAGCGAGCCTAAGGTCGGTGGCTCCCAAACCGATCAGTTTTAGGGCACCGAGTGAGAAAACACCCCACGGACTTGAGGACTCAAGTGAAATAAGCCACAAAACTAAGGACTTTTTTTTATAAAATCACATTTAGACGTAAATACTTATGCTTCTTAAGGCACATGTATCCAGCTTAATCAGTGAAATTTTTTTATTTTATATATATATTTTTTTATTTTAATTTTTATAAGGCACAAGAGTCTTTGTCTTAGAATCCTAGATGTGTGAGTATATTAGGTATGCACATTTCATTAAGGTAAAAATCAAGACTAATTAATTATTCAATTTTTCCTCATATACCTAAAAAAATCCAACAATTTATTTTGTTTTGACCAAGGCTTTAGAAATCCTAATCATGATTTTCCTAACTCTTAAAATTAACTTAGATTTCTTTCAAAAGAAAAATCAAAATATTGCCTTCTTTTTCAACTATGTATCTAAAATTTCTTTCTTTATTTTTTTTTGAAATATTTTATTTTTTTATTATTCTTTTTATTGTTATGTTAGAACAATGTTAAAATATAAAGAAATTATATATATATATATAATATATTTCATTACTTTTTAGTTTTTTTATTATTTTTTTATAAAATTAAGGTTTTACCCTCCCCTACACTTATCTCATGCATTGTCTCCAATGTATGAATGAAATGCATGAGTGCATGAATTGGCAGAGAGGAGTTACAAATACATTGGGTCAAAAAGACCCATGGCTGCATTTACTTCCTATTTTCCATTAATTTTGCAAAGGGAAAAACTTACAAAAAGGGGTCGAGGAGCTAAATTACAAGTATTCTAAAAAGATTACAAGTAGATCTCCTTTGAAATTCTAGAGAAGTGTGCCAATAGGAGTCTGGTCAGTGCGCGACCACTTTGTCCCTTTGACGATGTGATCGATGGGATTCCCTTCTCACTTGGTTCAGGGAATCAGAGAACAGAAGGTTGGTAGAACTCTCTTGTTGCTTCTCAAACTACCTCCACTTGAGAATTTCTTCTCGCTTGGTTCCGGAGATTTCTTGAGAGGGAGAAAGATCTTAAGGTATTAGCACCCTGACTAGAGAAGTAGTTCTCTGAATTCTTTGAAGCAAGAGAATAGATCTCTGTTTAGCCGTCTCTCTCTCTCTGTGCGTGTGTTTGTGCGCGTCTCTCCTGTATGCCTCTGGTGGGCTATTTATATGGAGAGCAGGGGTACAATCGTCCCTTGAAAAATCTAAAAACAGATTGAGTCAATCTGTTTAAATCTGAAAAGTAGCCTTGCTGCGAGGCTAGAATCAGCTTCAGCGAAGCTAGGAATAGCAGGTAGCGTCGATCTCCTGATCTGTTTTGATTCTTTCCAAATAATTGAAAGATCTCCCTAAATCCTCTTACTTATTTTAAGAGAGTCAAGAGATTATGGCAAGCAACTGCCAAATTTGATCTCAGATTTGATCTTGATTAGATTTAATCTTAAATCGATTTGATCTCATCTGGGGATTTAATTGGTCAAAGGTTGACCACAATAGACCCGCAGTGGGGCTGTCGCGTCGAGCTCACAGTGGAGCTAGAAGGAGCATCTGGCAAAATTAGAAGAAAGCTCTTTAGCGGAGCTGGATAAACATCTGTGGCGAAGCTACCATCCTTCTGCGCGGTTGCGTGTGGCTTCAAACGAAGTTAACTCTCTGTGGAGTTAACTGAGTGCTTCAGGCAAAGCTGTAAGTTAGCTCTCCGATAGAGCTTTGAACAGCTTCAAGGCGAAGTCGGACAAACTTAGCCTCTCAGACGAGGCTATCCCCTTAGGCTCATGTGATGCTAAGTGTTGAGCTAACTTGGCATCTTAGATCCGCTTAAGTCTCTTCAAAGACAATCTGGGCTTACTTTCTGCTTTACTGGATCAGTAGAGTCCAAATTGCTTATTTGTCCCTCGGAGATGGGTAAAAACTGGTCGTCAGCTTGTCTATCACTTGTCTTTTGTAAATGTCAACAAGTTTAGACATTGTTCAGGCCAGTCAGGAATCTTGTCTTTTTTAGAGTGTCAACAAGACCCCCTTTAAAGTTTTTGAAAGTCTGTAATGGAATGGTTCAGGCTTCGAAATACTTTGGATTGCTTTGATTGAGGGTGTGCGAAGTATGAACGTCACCATGGTGGTTGATTTTAGCTTCATTTTCAATCTTGCTTCCAAATTAGAATAAGTCCGCCGAGGAATAAGTTCGCCGAGAAATCGTGTAGATTCACGATTTTGGGTAGCTTCACTCTGGGTGGCTTCGCGTTCGAGCCTCCTAGAGTAGATTCACTTCAAATTGGTATTAGAACGTCGTTTCTTTCCCGAGGCCAACTGCCTTTTAGCTAGTTTCGAGAAGGGTTGCTCCTTTTTTGAGATTAGAATAACCTCTCTTGTATTAATGAGGGAGATCATTGCTTCCACATGCATTTTTGAGGGAGACTATTCCCTTTCTTAAAGCTCAGTACTTGCCTTAAATTCGTTTGTGCTTCTAAGCTTGAAGCAGCGGCGGTGCGATCAGGCCATGAGGCTTATAAATAGGACACTTGAAGTCCTTTGTAGAGAAGTAGTCTGTTCATGACATCTCCTGGTTGTTCAGAGAAGTTCACTCGGATCTCTGAAATAGTGGGGTGCCCACTCTGGTCATTAATCGGCCAAAAACTGGTGAGTCTCGGTCATCTAGAGACTTTACTAATGGACTAATGACTTTAGGGAGTTTATCTCCCTTAATTTAGCTTTATAGGCTGGCTCAGGGATTGATTTCCCTTGTTCTTCATTTTGTATTTGACTGATTTGGATCTGTTGAATCAGCCTGTTAAGTTCGCCACATAGGCAAGAATTGGAACTTAGTCTCTTCAAGGTTGAGCCAGTCTTGCCATATAGGTGGGGTCAAGACTGTGTCCCTCTGGATCAGTCTGGCTTAGCCATATAGGCGAGACTAGGACTCAGCTCTTTTTGATGCTTCTTCAGTATAACTGTCTTAGGCGGAGCTAAGACTTGGCTTACGCTGAGCTAGCCCATCATCACTGCGCTAACGAGGCTATCCTCTACTAAACTGAAATCCATCCTTAAAGCGCAACTGGATCGGATACAAATTGATTTGCCTAAAGTATTTAACTTAGCGTACCATTCTTGCATTTTTTCTTTGCTTTAATGCTAATCTGTTTTCCATCTTGCGTTGCAGTGAATTGTGGTTGCCCGTCTTTCATCGTAATGAAAGAGACCAGAAACTTGTCTCTTGATTTTTCAGTTGAAACTTTAAATCCTAAGCCGGATGAACAAACTGGGGCAGCTGATGCGCGTTCCAAGAAGAGGTTGGCAGTCGCTTATCCGAATGATCCACTTCGAGAAGGGGCTGGTAGTCGCTTATCCGAGATGATCCACTTCGTAAAAGCGGACGTCACCTGTAAGGTCTCGGATCCTTCTTTTGCCAATTTTGATTAAAGAAGATCTACTTTCTAGTGGCAACCAGTCCTTTGCAAATTTTCATCAAAGAAGATCCAGCTTCTTGATGGCAAAAACTGTCATTAGGCGAAAGATTATAGCCTTGTGCAGGAGGAAGGCCTTAGTTTGGCTTGGAAGTAGATAGGACCACTTGTATGCCTTTGGAGCAATGATTTGGTTGTATGAATCACCTTGATGTAGCGCCAATGTATCTTCCCTTTTGAATCAATAAATGTTTTTTTGCTGTTTTGCTTTATTTCTCTCCTTTTTGATTCAAGAACACCTGAGGTGGACCAAATTAGGCAAGTCTTTTCTCTAGGAGGAAATGAGAACTCTCAGCCGAGCTAAGTTTACAGCGAAGCTGAAAACAGATTCCCAAATAAGTCAGGAGCCAGTTTCTGACGAAGCTAGCACAGAATTTCCGTGAAGCTAGAGATGTGCTTTTAGCGGAGCTGAGGCATGTTTCTCAGCGAAGTTATTCAAGCGTCACGCTAAGTCAACACTGGACTCACGGCGGAGTTAGCCCTTAATGGGGCTAAAGTAACGCTTCTTAGGAAGGCACTTTAGGCGCCATTTCAAATTAATTTGAAATGACTTCCTGAGCTCCGTTCGAGGAGGCGACATTTAGGCAATATCAGCCTATAAAAGCCTGATCAGCCTGAAAGAGAAGGCACCACTTCTCTTTGAATTTTCAGAGTACTCTGACTCTCTTCTTCTTCTTCCTCCTTTGTTTGGAATTTCAGGAACTTCTTCTTTAGTTCTCTGATGGCTCCCAAAAGACGAGCAGGAAAAGAGGTAGCAATCTCTATGACGAAGGGTCCTTCTCCTCCTCCGGTCATCGAACGACCTATCGCGGGTAGGCATCTCTCTTTTAAAGCCAATTTCTGGCTATCTTCTGATGAATCCAGAGCAATCAATCATGATCTCATGATCTTAGGGAGTTCAATTCCCTGAATTTCTTTTGATTTCTTGATTGGGAATCTTGGAACCGAAGGGTCTCTTCTTCAAGCTTCCAGGTGAAGCTATCCCTTAGGCGGTTCACATCCTGTTGAATGATAGGATGGGAAGCTATCCTTTGGAGTGTAACTGAAAAGGACCTTAATGCCTTTAAAATAATCTTCTGATGAATCCAGAGCAATCAATCATGATCTCATGATCTTAGGGAGTTCAATTCCCTGAATTTCTTTTGATTTCTGGATTGGGAATCTTGGAACCGAAGGGTTTCTTCTTCAAGTTTCCAGGTGAAGCTATCCCTTAGGCGGTTCACATCCTGTTGAATGATAGGATGAGAAGCTATCCTTTGGAGTGTAACTGAAAAGGACCTTAATGCCCTTAAAATAATTTTTAGGCAACAGTATCTTTCTGACGAAGTTAGCCCCTGGGGCTTCGTCGCGTTCTGTTGTTCGAGGTCAAGCTTCCAGAGCGAAGCTAACACTTGGATATTTTCCTACATCCTGCCTTCGTGTGGAGTGCGGAGTTACGCTGCAGCTGCGAAGCAAAGCTTCGGGACGAAGCTATTGTTAGGCGAGCTTCGCTCGGAGAGCGAAGCTATGCCTTAACAAAAATTGCATTCTTGTTTTAGCTCTCCTTCGGCTGATGAACTAATTATAGTCTCTCCTTATTTTTATAGCGCATTATACTCCTGGTCCTCTGAACAGTCTATTTGGCACAGCCAGGGGGCTAGATGGCAACGTCAGCCTGCAGTTTTAAGGGCATGCTTCACTATTCAACGAGCGAAGAGCTCCTGCTTGGGATGCACTTATTCATGGTGGGGATCAGCGCACCATGAGGAGCATCTTAACTACTGCTCCCCTTGAAGATTCTGACCGAAGAATCTATCAAAAGCCCGGCTTCGTGTTCAGAGATGCATCGCCAGACAATGATCACCAGTTGCTAGCCAGAGAGGGGCAATGGATTTTCAAATTAGATGGTGAGAAGTACTATCTCCATCTAGCAAGCGGCATTTTCCTTGTCCTTCTTTCAATGTGTGACGAGGGCTCGGAAGATGCAGTGGCAAGTGACTCAGACTACAGACTCCATTTATATAGGGAAGTTGATAATTCCGTCCCTTGGTTACACAAGGGTGGGTCCTCCTCACTGCATATTGGGTCTCCACCCTGGGAATGTACTTCCAGACATCCCAGTGGGAGAAAATCCCACAGTGGCTCAGACCTTTGGAAATCAATTCTTTAAGGTTTGTGGCAATTATCTAGCCACTGATTTCAGAACTCCGGGTGGATTCACCCTCCCAAGGCATGGTGGATGGACTTGACTCTATATGTCCTTGCTCATTTTAAAGAGGATCTGGAGAGGCTGTGACTTTATGAGGCCGTTAGAGCGACCTGTTATGGCATTCAGATGAGCATAGCGAACTTCTACGCCATCTTTTAGTTGTATTGCCCGGCTACAAGGACCTTTTTCACTCCTATTCGTGAATTGGGCATGGCTCTACACGAGATGTGGGAAATCTCTGCTCTACCTTTGGGCTCTCTCCCATATGAAGAATATTTCCCGTACGAGACGGAATTGACATTTTTGGAGAAGCAGGAGCCCGCCTTGTTTGAGACTTATTGGGAGTTAATGTGTCATCTTTACATTTGCTCTAGCATGCATGGGAGCACTAAGGGAGCTTCATGGAGTTTGAAGAGCCGGGAAAATTATTTGTTTTTCGACCTAGAAGGTACTCCTAAAGCAGCTCATTGTGGAGTTGCAGATGAAGACATCTTTCACCGGATGCAAGAGCACTTTCAAGGTGATTTGATTCTGGAAGAAGATGACGGACCCTATGAGAAAGGCAATTGATTGGTCGCTAATGTTGCATATTTAGTGTCATATTTCCATATTTATTTTAGAATAAAAGCTGCATTGTCCTAATTAATTGTTAATTTATTTGCAGGCCCAATTCTTTAAGGAGATGAAGACAAATGAGCCCAAAGCCCACCAGAATTCTGAATTAAATCAGAATTAATTCGCACTCACAAAATCAGGGCAAAATCAAGATGTTGAAAACCGGTTGAGAAGAATCCTCTCAGAATCGATCGGTTAAAGCCAAGAATCCAAGGCCATTTCGTCAGAATCCGAGATCCAAACAAAGAAATAAACTAATGATAAAAGCAGAAGAATATCCCAGGATGACCCACCAACAGGGTGTGGCCACCTGGCCACACCTTGGCCGCGGAAACGCGGCCAAAGCTGCGTTTCCGCGGCTTTGTTGGGGAGTTAGGGGAAGCGTGAACTTCCCGATCTCCCCGGGATCCTAGTTGTTGGGTTTTTGGCCTATAAAAGGGCATGCTTTGTGCTGAAATTGGACGACCATGCAGATTAGGATTCAGCCTAGTTCTTCACTTTGTAGTTTAGGTTTTTCTTTTATTTTTTATGTAATTTGAATGTAAACTTAGGGTAGAAGAAGATTCATGTAAGTAAGAGAGAGAGGCTGATGTTGAGAGTGACACCGATGTACCCTCCTCCTTTCTTCCATTGTCTCTGCAATTAATAAAGGTAACAGTTTCTTTTTATGTTAGTAGTTTGTGTTGCTTTCCTCTTTCTCTTCTACTTTACCTTGGTTGTGTTTGTCGAGTTTTACAAGTGAATTCCAAAGCAAGTATAACTAAGCTACGTGAGAGCCAGCGATAGTTCATGAAGACTTTCTCCTCCTCAAGACGTATCACTTCATGCTTGTGCGAGACTTGATGATATAATGCGAACGGGGACTGAGCTCGAGTTTATGATCTATGCATTGAACGCCTCCGAAGCAAAGGTAGAACTTGCAAAGGTTTCCAGGTAAGTCATCACTCAACCTAGGTAAGTACCTCTTCATCTTCTTTCCTTTCTTTCACTTCTGTAAATTAAAACACCATCTCTTCCAACTCTTTCTTGTCCACTCACTCCATTTGTGCATAGTCATTTTTATCGTTTTCCGATTTTTCCACCTTCTTCATCTTCCACTTTCTCTTTAATTCTAACATAATTCTTTTTAAGTTTCTTAACTTAAAAACAGAGAAGAACCTTCGTTTGTTTTCATAACGATTTCAATAAAGAACGTAAACGCTTCTATCGCAAAACCCTCCTTGTGGATCACGACCCGCATAGCCACTTGCTATAGCGAAAGAATTGAGCACTTGCACAAGTTTATTATTAGATCTGAAATTTTATATTTTGTGTGCAGGTTTAGCCTCAATCAAATTTTGGCGCCGTTGCCGGGGAGGGTAACGTTGTTTTTATTGAAATCTGAATTTTTTTTTTTGAAAATCTTTTAGAACTAAACGAACTTTCTTCTCTGTTCAGGTTACAGGGCAAGCAAAGTAGGAAATTAATATTGCAGTGACATACAAGTGGCCTTGGGCCTCTGCTCTAGAAAGCAGAGACCAAGGGCCCTCTGAATTACCGCGTTTCCACGGCAAAAGCCGCGGATCCGCGGCAAGGACGAGTTGACTACTAACAGCTTTTTGCAGGGCTGCTTAGTTTACAAAAATTCTAGTTGCTGCAACTTTATTTCTCATATGCCAAAAGCCTGCTAATAATCAACAGTAAAACGTTTGTTGCAAAAAATTAAAAATTGATTAGACATTTGCATTTTAGGCACGTGTCTTTTCAATTCATTTATTTTTACTGTTGAAGAGTGCTGGAGCAAGGTACGTATGCATTGCATTTAGCATAGGACTCACTTCTTGGTTGTTTATATCGCTTTGAGTGAATCTTACATATCTTGTACACTTGCACAAAATTATCTTAAGGGCACTAACCCATAACAAGATAAGGTGGGGATTTAATCACCCTTCCTTAGCCCAAAAATCACATTCCAAGCACTCACTAACCCAAGCCTAACTAAAATTGAGTAGACGTTGGCCCTAGGGACATCTCGGACTCACTTAGGAGATTATCCTAAGGGGGAAAAGTGTTGGAAAGTGACTCTTGCAAAATCAGTGTCTAGGAAAGGGATTAAGGGCCGAAAGCCCGAAGGTTGGTGGTTATTTAATTAAGGAACGTCTTTGACGGAAAACCTCCACCAACCTTGCCCTGACCTAGCTGATTAGCTCGTGGTCAAAGTCTACACTAAACCTCCCGTGGACGGTCTAATCAGTTAGGAGTCGTCTAGGTCATAGGTCTACCCTAACTTAGGTTAGAAATTTTCCTTTTTTTTTTGTTTGCTTATTTGTTTGTTTTCTTTGGTTGTATTCTATTGTGTGATATGGACTATAATAATAATTTTTTTCAACTTCAATAATAATCCATATTACACACCGACTTCATTTTCGGATATTACCAACCCGGCATATCATAACTTTGACCAACCTAGTGTGCCGGATTGGTCTTATCCGAATCAATATAACCTATACCCCCAATCTAATAACTATAATTTCCATAATGATTTCAACTCTTCACCGAGTCAATGGGGATTCACCTCCCCCGAGCATAATTTTCAACCAACTTGTCCTCCCTCTCCACCTAGTCCACAATATTTTCAAGATTCCTACTCAGATCCACCAGTCCAAAATAGAAAATTATCAATTTTGGAAATGAGTAGGCGTGAGTCCAAACACAAATCCCAAAATCTAATGGACTCACAATTTCACTACCACTTCCAAGACAATTCTTCATCTTTTCATCAAAATAA
This sequence comes from Agave tequilana, assembly GCA_038442645.1. Lineage (NCBI taxonomy): Eukaryota > Viridiplantae > Streptophyta > Magnoliopsida > Asparagales > Asparagaceae > Agave > Agave tequilana. The sequence goes on from JAVJIF010015773.1 coordinate 82,449, forward strand.
TGAATCCATCAATTGTGAAAAGATGCTTGAAGCCATGACTCATGCTCAAAATACTAGAAATCGTGACATAGATATGATGATCGAATCTTTACGTTCCCACCGACCTGGTGTCACGAACCATTCTACTAGAGCCGAAGAGTCATGTAGTCTTGGAAACCAAGGTTCCATTTCAGAATGATCATTTGAACTTGCCCCAACTCCAAATCATATTGATAGTTTGGCAAGTTATCCCTTACCTGAAATCGAACCTGAAAAATGAATATGATCATGAACCTCAACTTAGTGATTCAATTTACTTCCTGATTCAATAATGACTCCGGTATCTTCACCTGACTTCAATTTTTTCCCGGAGTCAACATTGGATCCTGTGCCTATTCATTATGAAATTGAATCACCCATTTTGATGATCATATGGAACTTGACCAATTTTACACTTATGAAAGCCCTATTGATAAATTGGCAAGTTCTCCATTTTTTGATATTGAGCTCAATGAGATATGTGACCAAGATTCTCAGATCTGTGATCAAGTTCAAATTCCCGAATCACTATTGACTCCTGTTCTGTTACCCAACTTAGGTAATATTTTAGAGTCAGTTTTGATTCCCACTCCTATTATTCCTGAACTCGAATCACCCATATTAGGTCACATCCCATTGCTAGAAAATACATGTGGACTTGAGTTTCAACTTCTTGACTTGGACCCAATTTCTGAACCTATTTCGACTCTTGAACCTTTACTTGACCTAAGTCACCTTCCTGAGTCGGTATTAGTTCTTGTCCTTCCTGAGTCCAAGTCAAACATTCTATCATTTCATACTCCATTCTGGGACAAGGTGGTTGACAAATTTGACTCCGAAATCAGTTATGAAATTTGAAAATTAGATGGGGTTAAATACTTAATAAAAATCCTTCATGGGTTTATCTTTTTAATGGGTTATATTAAAGATACTTCTGGTGGGTTCCTCCGAGCCCAAAGAAAAGTCGATTGGGCCAAGTTTCGTGGACCAATCAGACCACCATCGGAACCTCCACCTTAAGGTAACACTCCTTCCCTTTCTTCTTTTCATGCATCTATGCATTAAGTCATACATTGAGGACAATGCATGAGATAGGTGTGGGGGAGGGTCTAACATACTTAGGTTTTCTTTCTTATTAAAAACTTTTTGAAAATGGAAATAATATTTTGACATATTTTTTGTAAGAAATTAAGTTAATTTTAAGGAATAGGAAAATCCAAATTAGGATTTCTTATACTTGGTCAAAATAAGATTATTTGTTTGATTTTTAGGGTTAGGAAGATGATTTGTCAAAGTAATTGAGTCTTGATCTTTACCTTGATGAAATATGCACACTTCATACACTTACACACTTAGGGTTCAAAAACAAAGATTCTTATGCCTTATAAAAAAATAAAAAAAAAAAGAAGAGAAAAAAAAGAGAGAAAAAGATAAACAAATCTAATTATTGATTAGCTAGGTGCTTTGGCCTAAGCAAGCCTTAGTATTTATGCGAAAGATGATTAGATAAGTTTAAAAAGAAAATATAAAAAATCCTCTGATTAAGCTGGGTATTTGTGCCTAATAAAGCATAAGTGTTCACGCCTAAAAGAGGTTCATATAATAAAATCCTTAGTTTTGTGGCCTTGTTTGCTCGAGTTCTTAAGTCCTAGGGGTGTCTTCTCACCCGGTGCCCTAAGAACGTCTGGTTTGGGAGTCATCGATTAAAGGCTCGTTATATGGGCAGATTAGAAAGCCTAAACTAAGGAATAATACCACCGAAAAAATTATATATATAAATAAATAAGGCATAAGAGTTAGAGTTAATGAACCCTTAGTCAAAATTTTCACAGTCACAAGTGCATATGACTTAGGGTAAAGTAATAGACTAGATGAGAAGTACAATTTGACTCCTTACCTTAATTGATAACAAATTTTTGAATAGAGACTAAGTTTAGGAATGAAAAATTCAGCTTTCCTATAACTTATAGATTGCTTAGATCTTACAATTATATTTCAAATATTTTTCTCTTTCAAAATGCTTTTCGAAAATACTAACTCTTTATTTCCCTTTCTTTATGGATTTTGTGGGTGTAATCCGCTGAAACCCTCACGAGACAAAACTCATCCTCTAGGGGAAACTTAGAGGTTTAACGGCTTGTTGCAAATGCTCAGTGCAAATCGCGTGACCTGCGAAAGCGGTCTAATAATCCTTAGTATAGTTTAGTTGTTTTGCTGGAGGACGAGCAAAAGATAGGTATGGGGGTGTGATTGGTCGCTAATGTTGCATATTTAGTGTCATATTTCCATATTTATTTTAGAATAAAAGCTGCATTGTCCTAATTAATTGTTAATTTATTTGCAGGCCCAATTCTTTAAGGAGATGAAGACAAATGAGCCCAAAGCCCACCAGAATTCTGAATTAAATCAGAATTAATTCGCACTCACAAAATCAGGGCAAAATCAAGAGGTTGAAAACCGGTTGAGAAGAATCCTCTCAGAATCGATCGGTTAAAGCCAAGAATCCAAGGCCATTTCGTCAGAATCCGAGATCCAAACAAAGAAATAAACTAATGATAAAAGCAGAAGAATATCCCAGGATGACCCACCAACAGGGTGTGGCCGCCTGGCCACACCCTGCCCGCGGAAACGCGGCCAAAGCCGCGTTTTCGCGGCTTTGTTGGGGAGTTAGGGGAAGCGTGAACTTCCCCGATCTCCCCGGGATCCTGGTTGTTGGGTTTTTGGCCTATAAAAGGGCATGCTTTGTGCTGAAATTGGACGACCATGCAGATTAGGATTCAGCCTAGTTCTTCACTTTGTAGTTTAGGTTTTTCTTTTATTTTTTATGTAATTTGAATGTAAACTTAGGGTAGAAGAAGATTCATGTAAGTAAGAGAGAGAGGCTGATGTTGTGAGTGACACCGATGTACCCTCCTCCTTTCTTCCATTGTCTCTGCAATTAATAAAGGTAACAGTTTCTTTTTATGTTAGTATTTTGTGTTGCTTTCCTCTTTCTCTTCTACTTTACCTTGGTTGTGTTTGTCGAGTTTACAAGTGAATTCCAAAGCAAGTATAACTAAGCTACGTGAGAGCCAGCGATAGTTCATGAGACTTTCTCCTCCTCAAGACGTATCACTTCATGCTTGTGCGAGACTTGATGATATAATGCGAACGGGGACTGAGCTCGAGTTTATGATCTATGCATTGAACGCCTCCGAAGCAAAGGTAGAACTTGCAAAGGTTTCCAGGTAAGTCATCACTCAACCTAGGTAAGTACCTCTTCATCTTCTTTCCTTTCTTTCACTTCTGTAAATTAAAACACCATCTCTTCCAACTCTTTCTTCTCCACTCACTCCATTTGTACATAGTCATTTTTATCGTTTTCCGATTTTTCCACCTTCTTCATCTTTCACTTTCTCTTTAATTCTAACATAATTCTTTTTAAGTTTCTTAACTTAAAAACAGAGAAGAACCTTCGTTTGTTTTCATAACGATTTCAATAAAGAACGTAAACGCTTCTATCGCAAAACCCTCCTTGTGGATCACGACCCGCATAGCCACTTGCTATAGCGGAAGAATTGAGCACTTGCACAAGTTTATTATTAGATCTGAAATTTCATATTTTGTATGCAGGTTTAGCCTCAATCAGCAATATTCTTTAGAGTTTCCACCACCAGGCTCATCGACCGACGTCCCGTAAGGCACTTCTGGCTAGTTTTCTAACGGTTTGGCTGAAGAGATGTGTGGTGCCGTCTTCGTCTGGCGATGTCATTCATCTGACTGTCTTATTGCCTGCCGTTCATCTAGTCCATGGTCGTTCTCTTGGACTTCTTCCAGCCATGGTGTGTTGTGTTCAAAGAGACCTTCGTTCATTGATGGAGGCTTTCTGTAGGCCTGATCGGGGGAAACCGCGCACAAAAGGTGTATGTTTTGAAATCAACATTTAAAGTGTGCGTGCTTTGGCTTTCTCGATACTTCCGTTATAGCATAGAGGCTAAAACAAGTAGAATCCACAAGGACGGGAGGCGATAGAAGCTTTACCAGTTGATTCACGTGTTTGTTAAAAGTTCTTCAAAGTTTGAAAGAGTGAAAAGAAAAGAAAACAAAGAATGAAAGAGAAGTGTGGTGAAACACAAAGAAGTGGGAAACATAGAAAAGAATATGTTTGTGATTTTTGAATATATTTCTAAAACAAGTGAAATAGAATGAAAACTCATGGATACTAACTACTAATGACTCCACCAACGCGCTAACCTCTTAGTGATAGTTATCTCACATGTATCATTGGCCATCACTAGTTCTTGGTTTGAGAGCGATTCAAAGCATGACCCATATGTAACTCATCACAACCCAACTCAACAAACAAGTGCAAGCTACACTTAAATCATCAAAACCCGATAAGAGCAATCATGAAGTAAAGTAATGTTAGCTTGTTAGTGGTTAGAAAGTTAGAGTGTTAGATCCATCATCATGAGCCATCAATGCCTCTTGCAAGAGTAAGGCCAAAACGAGGCTATTAGATTCATGTGGATTATCATAAAAGAAGTTAGCAAGTTGGTGATTAGTAGTTAGTTTCCATGAGAGAAAAAACTAGCTACACATGTAAAAGAGATTAGAGAGAAGAAAACAAAGATAAGGTAAGAGAGCACCTTTCATAGATTGTAACCTTCTATTATAAGCAGCCTTGCTTCCCAACATGTACCACTCTCTCTCCCTAGTACAAGATCTACAAGCAATGAAAAATACAAGGGAGGAAGAAGATGAAAAACTACACTACACTACCTTAAACTACAAAATGGATATGAAACTACTCCTAAAACTCTGCATATCCCAACTCTGGAACCCCAAGGGGATATTTATAGCCATCAGGGAAGAGGGGGGCCAGGGGACAAGCCCTGGCCCAAAACGCGGTCGCAGTCGCGGCCATACTGGGGTCGTGTGTGGTCCGTCTGTCCCTGTCAGACCCTGTGCCTGGTTTCTAGTTTGCAGCCCCTGGTTTTCACAGAATCAGCTCTCTAAGTCAATGACTATCTTTAATAGGCCTTTAATCACCAATTAAATGGTGATTTAGGGCCTTTTCTTCATTACACACCATGGACCTAGAATCAAGCAAGCAAAGCTTTATTAGTAGAATTTAATATGAAATAAATGTTAAGATGTGATACAAATTATGCAAAATTAGAGACTAATCACTGCCCATTCAATCTTATCAAGGTTTAACTCTTCCTCATCCTTTGACTTTAGTGTGATCTCCTCTTCGTGCTCACTCGTTATATTCTCAATGAAGTTGACCTCAAAGGGTTGATCATTTATGTCGTAGGGTGTTTACCTAAGTTGAAAACATTGACTTCCTTGGTCATATCCCCAAAAGTCAATCTCATGGATCCATTTCTACAATTTATGATTGCATTAGCGGTTGCTAGGAACGGCGTCCTAAGATGACGGGAGTTTGGGACTTAGGATTAGACATAGGTTGTGTCTCTAAAACAATGAAATCGATCGGGTAAATGAATTCTCCTACCCGTATAAGGACATCATTGATCTCTCCCTTAGGAACTTAATTGAGTGATCAGCTAATTGGATGGTAACTTGGGTTGGGTTGAGTTCTCCTAATCTAAGTTGTTGATATACGGAGAAAGGAAGCAAATTAATGCTGGCTCCTAAATCGAGGAGTGCTCGATTAATTTCAGCTCGACCTATTGTGCAAGAAATGGTAGGGCAATCAGGGTCCTTGTACTTGACTGGGATCTGGTTGGACAATAGCTCACTAATGTTAGTGTCTAGAAAAACCTTCTTAGGCACATTTATCTTTCTTTTCTTGGTGCACATGTCCTTAAGGAATTTAGCATAGCTAGGGACCTGTTGGATTGCATCAAGAAGTGGTATATTAAGCCTAACCTGATTAAACACCTCGAGTAGTTTCTCAATATGTGCATTATTATTATTACTCCTAAGCCTATTTGGAAATGTGGCTGTAAGTTGGTGCACTTGTTTTGCTGATTTATCAACTTCAGTTTCTTTAGAGTTTTGTGGAGATGGAGTGGAACTAGATGGAATGGACAATTGAGCTGGGTCATGTGGCATGGATACTTGATTATCAACTTGTTTTCCTGATCTTAATGTATGAACCAAGTTACACTGGTTTGGGTCTTGAGCCTCATTGGCTTGCCTAGGATTCCTAGGGTTTGGCAATGGTTGACTAGGTAGAGTTCCCTTTTGTCTTTCTTGTTGATTTGTTACATCTCTGTCCTAGTCAAGACTTGAGCCAGTGTGTCGTGCTTTTAACTAGAGTGTCCACCTTTCTTTCCATATTGTAGAGTCTGTTTCCATTTGTGAATTTTAGAAAGAATGTGGAGAATTTTGATTGGGGTAATTTTGTTGATAAGGAGGATTTTGAAAATTGTTGGAGAATTTGGGCCTTGTTTGATCATTGTTGCTTGGGCCCCATGAAAAATTTGGGTGATTTCTCCAACCCGGATTATAGGTGGACGAATATGGATTGTTAGCGGGCCTCGTGAAGGCCGCACTCATATGTTCGGGCAAAGTTTGATGAGCTATAAAGATGGGACATTCCTCGAATACATGGTTCATGTCTTGATAATAAGTACAGCCCGTCGAAGGTGTTGGGCTGACTTGGTTCACTGAGACTGGTTCTTTTGTTTCAAGAGTTTCTAATCTTCGCATCACAGTAGCTAATTTAGTGTCGATAGCTATGTTAGCCTCAATGGAATGGATACCTGCTTTAGAAAAACTAGGGTCATTAGTCCTAAATTTTTCCAGAGTTGTTTCCTATTGAATGGTATTATCAGCTAATTCTTCATATAATAACTGATTGAACTTGAACCTGCACACAAAATACGGAATTTTAGAACTTTTAATAAAATGTGCAAGTGCTCAATTGTTACCGCTATAGCAAGTGGCTATGTGGGTCGTGATCCACAAGGAGGGTTTGCGATGGAAGCGTTCAAGGTTCTTTATTGAAATCTTTATGAAGACAAAACGAAAGTTCTTCTTTGTTTTTAAGAAATAAAATGAAAAAAGAGTTATGTTAAAGTTAGAAAGAAAATGGTAGAATGAGAAAGTGAGAGAATCAGAAAGCGACTATGTACAAATGAGTTGGGAAAGAAGTGATTTGGAAGATATGGTGTTGGTGATTTAATTTACAGAAATAAAAGAAAAGAAATAAAAATAATTGTAGGCTGTCTAAAAATGTCCAAACAGACAAGCCACTAAGAAAGCAGAGTTCCAGCATCAAAAGCGCGTCGGCCCGAAGCCCGCGTCTCAGCACCAAGGCGCGTCGGCCCGAAGCCCGCGTCTCAGCACCAAGGCGCGTCGGCCCGAAGCCCGCGTCTCAGCACCAAGGCGCGTTGGCCCGACACCCGCGTCTCAGCATCCAAAGCGCGTTGGCCCGACACCCGCGTCTCAGCATCCAAGGCGCGTTGGCTCGACACCCGCGTCTCAGTTGCAACTACCCGAAATAAAGGGCCAGTCACCGCGCATGTAGCGGGTAGTGGCCCCTCAATCGGGAGTGTTTTCAGGAGGGCACGTTCACCCCCTGAAACCCCTATAAATAGTCCCATTCACCATACAAGGAGAGAGAGATCGAAGATCATCAAGGTCAAGGCACATATATATAGAGAGAGAGAGAGACACGCTCAATCACCCGACGAGGGCATCGCCAACAAAGAAAGAGAGAAGACTCTTCAGCAAGCTTACTGAGTACTAGCTGCTCTTTGCCGAGCTCCTCTTCTAGAGTTTTGGTAGACGGAGCCGAGTTACTCTTTCTACCGACCGAAGAGAAGACCCCCGACGGTCCAGGACGGTCATCTGGTCAACGGAGAACAAGATTCACTCTCCATCGCCACACGAAGAACCCAGCCTTAAACAAAGGGAAGATTCAGACATCCTCCCTCCCTTGTAACTGGAAAAGAAGGAAGAGTAGTTCTTTTGGTTGTAATCGTTTCGCTTGAATCAAGGAAATCTTTTACAGCTAAAACCACTTTCTCCGACCACCAATTTTCCGGCGCGTACAAGAGATGGCGACTCCGCTGGGGACCTCCTTCGTTACTGACGAGCGCACCGTGGTGCAAGATGACGTTCTCCGTAAGGGGAAAATGGTCGAATCACTCGTCGTCGAGTTCGACCAGGCGAAGTATGAAGAGTTCCTCTCTTCTGGCTCCAAGAGCCCAAAGACCCGCGTCTGCCGCAGGGTCTCAAGTGGACAGCCCCCTGAAGCCCCATCTGAGGCTCTGTCGGGTGCTCCTGCTGCCCACTGTGCCAAGTTTGGTTCACGCGCCGACGCCTCCCAGAAGGCCCGCGTAACCTCAGACACCTCTGCTGCGATCAACCGCGTCGCGCAGAACACACGCGCCAACGCCTCTCTGAAGGCCCGCGTGGTCCCCGGCACATCTACTGGTGCGATCGACCGTGTCGCACAGAACGCCCGCGTTAGCGTCTCTCAGGAGACCCGCGTGGCAAACACCCCTGGTTCTACAAACCAGGAAGTTGTTGGCTTCTCTCTTCCTCCACGGCGCAATCGGAATGCCGAGCGTCGACAGAGAAGACGCGCGCGTCAACACTCAGTCGGAACCGTTGGTTTTCTGACTGGGGTTGGATGCAGCGTACGATCCGATGCCTTGCCCGCACCTCGTCCAGTGCGAGAGGTCCGCGTTTGGAGACCCAAACGCGAGACTCCCCAAGTTGAGCCTTCTGAAGACCAACTTGCCAAACGCCAAAGCGAAGCTTCTGCGTCTCGTCAAACGCAAGAAGTACGCGCCCATAGGCGTAGGGCCCAGCAGCCCACTCTCTCCCAAGTCTCTCTGCTCCAACGCAGCAGACAGCAACGCGAAAGTCGCGTCTCATATCAACAGAGACGCCAGACGCGCGTGACGCAGCCGCGACGTGACAGCCGCGTTTCTGAAACCTGTGTCCAGACAGCACGGCGCATGACTTCCTCCCGTCTTCCACATCGCGAGGCCAGTCTATCTAATCCCTCTCCCACGGATTTGAGGGATTATTTGACAAGGAAAAGGAGTGCCAATCAGGCCACTTCTCCATGCTGCTGTCAACAGCTCATCCAGATGCTCTCTGGATGCCATTGCGAGTCAGGCGTGCACCAGCCGTCTTTAATTAGACAGCTGACCCTGATTCCCCCGTCAGCCAAAAGAAGACGCTCCCACAGAAGGAGAACCTTCTCTGACGTCGAATACCCGGAGCTTACTGCAAACATGACTAGCAGAGGCAAGGGAAAACAACCGAAAATCAGCTCGGATAAGTCTGATTCGGAACCGGAAGGAGTGTATCAGCACACTCGCACCCGGACTGGGACCATTCCCCAATTGACTATAATGCCCTAGCCTGCGGCATCAGGATGGACGGTTCTCACTCCGCTATAGTGGAGTCGCAAGCTTCAAACTCTTCCGTCGAGAAGGAGGCCTCCGCCTACATGGCAGACACTCCTGAGGAGACGGCCAGGCGTTTAGAACAGACGCAGAAGCACCAGATGGATATAATCGCCTCTCAGCAGCGATCCATTGACACCCTCAAGCATATGCTTGAGAAATTGCTTGAAGAAAGAGCGAGATCTCCTCCTAGAAGGTCAAAAGGTAAAGGGGGAAGGAGAAAAAGTCCACCTTCCGAACCTTCGGATGAGACACGACGATCTACTTCGGATGTGTCCAAGCCTTCGACACAGGCGGGAAGTGACCCAGACCCGGAGAAAGCTCATGTTGAAAGAATGAGTCTACTGGAGCAACGACTCAACGCCCTTGCCAGTCGTAAAAATCTCCAAGAAGCTGGAGTGGTCCGGCCCTATCCGGCCGAGTGGGACTTAGTCCCGTACCCTCCTAGGTTCAAGGCTCCAACTCTCCAAGCATTCGATGGGAAGGGGTCGCCCAACCAACATGTCTACTACTTCAAGTCCCAAACTGGGAATGTGGTAGATAACGATGCCATCCTGGCACGCCTATTCATTGGCACCCTAAAAGGGTTGGCCTTTGAATGGTTTATGAAGCTCCCGGAAGGTTCCATCAAGAACTGGGGCGACTTGGAGAAGCTGTTTCTAACACGCTTCTTCGAAGATGATTCGGAGGTCACAATGCCTACCCTTTTAGCTACAAAACAGCGAAAGGGAGAGTCCGTCAAGTCCTTCGTAGAAAGATTTCGGAACATGGCACTCCGATGTCCAAGCGGCATGACCCAGGCCACCCTGGTGGAAACATGTCGCCATAATCTCCAAACCTCACTCCTTGCTCAAATAGGAGTTGCTGAAAGCCGCACCTGGAAACAATTAGTCCAGCAAGGTGAACAGGCTGAGGAGATTGTTGCCCGCGTCAGAGCGGAAGAAGGCAAGCCCAGGCCAGAGAGGTCGACAAGGCGTGCACCAGACACCTCCCTCCAGACGAAGCGGAAGGATAATTTGGCGACGGAGACCAAATCTCCCACCAAACCTCAAACAGGCAGGGCAAGTGGCTCTTCAAGCCAGCCACGCCCCAACAAGCAATATTCCTTCAAGGAGGAACACGTCGACTCACTCTTCAAGTTACTCAACAAGAGCAATCGACTGAAGCTCCCTGAAATTAGGCGCCCGGAGGAAGTCGGCAAGACCGACAATCCCACCTACTGCTTATACCACAGGATGCTCGGACATCCTACCAAAAGCTGCTACGTCTTTAAGGACATCCTTCAAGCTCTGATTGACGCGGAGGTATTAAAACTCCGACCGGAGCAGAAAAAGATGACGGCCAACATGACGTCGATTCTCCAGTTTGGGACACGACCCCGACACCCGTGGGGGTGATCTCTGTCCCGAAAGGAGAACTGAGGGTGGTCAACACAGACCCTCATCAGCAGCGGGAGAAAGGCTTGGTACCCGTCCCTACACCTCGAGGGGAAATCATGTGGGTCCACCCTGACCTCGTCGACGAGCAACAATGGACGACTGTGACCAACAGGAAGTCCAAAGGCAAAGGGAAGGCTTCATCTTGCCATGTGATATGCGTTTCCTCCCGAGAAGCAGATACTGATGTTCCCTCGTTGACTGACTCAGAAGAGGAAACAACAGTCCTGGCCGCAGAGCCCAGCCAACCTACGGCGGGGACCCGTTCAGGACAGGCATACTTGAAGCAGTACGGCGAGACAGCAGCGGCTTCTCCGCAACCAGCCGTAGAACCAGCCAAGCCCTCCACGAAACCACCTGTGGAGAAACAGAAAGAAACCCGGTTTTCTCGGGCTCTTCTAAAAGGTGCAGCAGAAGGATCCTCGACACCTTACCGCTTCGATGTCTTGGCTCAACTAGCCAACATCCCGGCACGCATCACCTTGTATGAACTCCTGAGGCTATCAAAGTCAACCAGAGAGGCTCTACAAGAAGCTTTGGCAAACGCTGAGGTCTTCATGACCCGTGTGCCAAGGGAGGAAGATGTAGAGGATTGCCTCCACGCCTCCCCAAATGCTCCCTGCATCACCTTCACAACAGACGACATGCAGGTTAAAGGGAAGCATGACCGACCCCTATACTTCACAGGATATATCGGGTCGTCCGAGGTAAATCGCATCCAGGTAGACCCAGGGTCCGCGCTGAGTATCATACCTCGCCGAGTCATGCAATTTCTGGGCATTCCTACCCATCGTCTGAGCCCTACCCAGACGACTATTTACGGGTTCAATGCCAACAGCTCCCGCCCGATGGGGAAGATCAAGCTCAAATGCCAGATCGGGAGCCTCAAGTCGGAAGTGACATGTTACGTCATTGACGCAGACACTTCCTACAACCTGTTGCTAGGACGACCATGGATTCACCGCAATTCCATCGTTCCCTCTACTCTCCACCAAGTCATGAAATACATTGACGAGAGTGGACAGGTCCGAACGTTGATTGCCGAAAGGCATCCGTTTAAAGGGGTTGAAAATTATTTCACGGACTCCCTCTTATATTAGGAGCCGGAGGAGACTAATGAAACCCCACAACCAGAGGAGCCAGACTCTGGTAATGAGGCTGACATTGAGCCTGAGAAAGAAGAGTGCCTGTGGGAGTTGGAACCACTTGTAAAGAGCACTAATAAGCTCGATGTTGATACCACCGACGATGCAGGCGGTTGGTATATTAATGAAGATTTAGATTTCGCGTATTTCCCTGCGTGTAAGTCTGATTCAATACCGTCGGATACTACTACCGACGTAGACGATGACATCTGGTCGGCAATGGATGCTTTGGCATCATTGCATGTACCAGTAAAATCATCCTTCGGGACGTACCAGGATAATGGAGACGCGCAAGAGTCTGTATTCATGGTTCCAGCCAGACGAAAAGGCCAAAGACCAATACTTTTTGGGCGAATCGCGTCTGAACCAATGCCCCATGAAGAATCGGAAGGTGAGGATGAATCCCCTCAGTTCGATCATTATGAACCGAAAGCGCTCAAGATGATGAAGCGCATGGGGTATGATCTAACCAACAGGCCTGGGTTGAACTTCGGAAAAGGAAGAAGAACACTGCTTCGATCCTTTGTACCGAAAGGGAAAACCCCTGATTACTATCATCAGACGCGCCGGGGGTTGGGTTATATATCAACTCCAGTGCCATCAGCCTCTGATTCGGAGAGACTGTCAAGTCATGACTGCTCATCAGACACGTCGTCGTGGGAATCAGATGTCAGTGTCGGCAACATCTTCAAAGGGCTTTCGTAAACATGGTTTCGACAAGCCATCTGGAGGATGAAGATGAAGAAATGATCCAATCTGATACAGATCCTTGGATTGAACATTTGAATGCTCTTTGGGATATCCGCTTTGAACAGCGTGAGCCACCCACAGAAGACAAGGTTGTTCAGATCAACCTAGGAGATGAGGCCAACCCCAAACCCATCTTCATAAGTGACGGCCTGTCACCTTCGGAGAAGAAGGATCTTATATCTCTTGTACAAGAGTATATAGACGTCTTCGCCTGGAATTACGAGGACATGCCGGGACTTGATCCTCAAGTGGCTATGCACCGCCTCAACATCAATCCGGATGTAAAACCTGTCAAACAACAGCAGCGACGGTTCCGTCCCGAAATAATGGAGGCAATCCAATCAGAAGTCAGGAAGCTTATTGACTCTGGCTTTATCAGGGAGGAACAGCATCCCGATTGGGTAGCCAACATCGTACCCGTTGCCAAGAAGAACGGGAAGATCCGGATTTGTATCGACTTCCGCGATCTAAACGAGGCCTGCCCCAAAGACGAATTCCCATTACCAATCACGGATGTCATGATTGACAATACTTGTGGATTCGAGCGAATGTCCTTTATGGACGGGTTCTCAGGATACAATCAAATCAAGATGTATCCCGATGACGAAAAGCACACCTCCTTCAGGACACCTCTAGGGGTATATTGCTACACCGTCATGCCCTTCGGTCTAAAGAATGCAGGGGCAACCTACCAAAGGGCCATGAATGCCATTTTCCATCAGCAGATACGCAAAACGGTGGAATGTTATGTCGACGACATCGCGGTGAAAAGTCGCATTAAAGGAGATCACATAGCTGATCTGAAGGTGGTCTTCGACATCATGCGGGCTCATCAATTGAAGATGAACCCCACCAAGTCCTTCCTGGGGGTAGCCAGTGGCAAATTCCTAGGGTTTGTTGTGACTTCCACAGGAATCCATTTGGATTCGGAGAAAGTCCGTGCTATCCAAGAGATGCAACCCCCCAGAAGCCTCAAGGAGCTCAGAGGATTACAAGGACGATTGGCATACATCCGCAGATTCATTTCAAATCTCTCCGGGAGACGCCAACCCTTCGCTAAGCTGATGAAGAAGGGCGTTTCGTTCATTTGGGACGACGCTTGCCAGCAAGCATTTGAGGAGATCAAGCACTACCTCACCCAACCACCAGTCCTTGCAGCTCCGGTATCCGGAAAGCCTTTCCTGGTGTACGTCCGATCAATGGATCAGTCTTTGGGAGCTCTACTAGCTCAGAATGATGACCAAGGGCGAGAACAAGCAATCTACTACCTAAGTAGAACGATGATCGGAGCCGAACATCGGTATAACCCGATCGAGAAGGAATGTTTGGCACTGGTGTTCGCTATCCAGAAAATGCGACACTATCTGGTAGGCCAAACTATAAATGTCATATCAAAAGTCAACCCTCTAAGGTTACTTATGACTAAACTTCATCGCTAAATGGCCGACTGGCAAAATGGGCCATATTGCTCTCCCAATATGAGATGCACTTTCTGCCACAGAAAGCCATTAAGGGACAAGCAGTCGCAGATTTCTTAGCTGAACACCCAGATCCGAGGACAGTCAAACTCTACGAGGATCTCCCAGATGAAGTTGCCGAAGTCTACCTGACTCAGACATCGTTCGAAGTCAAGTATGGCAACTTTTCTTCGACGGTGCATCAAGGACAAGCCCAAAGGGACACACAGTAGCGGGGGTAGGAGTGGTACTCGTCTCCCCACAAAATTACGTGATTCCCCGAGCTATCTCGCTAACCGAGCCCTGCTCCAACAATGTGGCGGAATACAACGCTCTTTTGATTGGGATGCAATTCGCCGATGAGATTGGCGTTAAAAATCTCGAGGCATACGGTGATTCTAAACTCATCGTCAGCCAAGTTCGCGGAGAGTATGAGGTCAGGCATGAAGATCTAGTACCCTACTACAACGCGACAATCCACATGGCCGAGAGGTTTTCAAACTTCTACATCGACCATGTACCGCGCAAGCAAAATGCGCATGCAGATGCACTTGCATCCCTTGCTGCCTCCTTAGCTCTTCCAGCTGGAGCAATGGAGAAGGTATTCGTCTATAGTCACGACCTATACTGCCCAAGAAGTCCCATCGGAGACTACCAGAGGTCAACGGGAGATCGTCGCGGTAAGGAAACACTTGAAGTGTCAACCGATCCAGAGCTTAAAGACTGGCGATTCCCCTACATCGATTTTGTCTTATACGGCATCTTGCCCGAAGATACCAGGGAGGCGGCTGCCATCCGAAGGAAGCCTCCAAATTCTACTACAATGCGATTTCGCGAATATTGTATCGTAGATCGCATGACGGGATCCTGCTCCGGTGCCTCTCATCAAAGAAGCCCGCGAAGTGTTGAAAGAAGCCCACGATGGTACGTGTGGAGCTCATCAACCTGGCCCGAAGCTGGCAAACCGACTCCAAGAATGGGTTACTACTGGCCCAAGATGATTGCCGATGCTGTTGCCTATGCCAAAAGATGTCACGCCTGTCAATACATGGCGATTTCATCCATCAAGCACCAGGATACCTCCACTCTACGACCTCTACCTGGCCGTTCGAAATGTGGGGGATGGACGTGGTTGGTCCCATCAGCCCACCATCATCAAAGGGACATCGGTTCATCCTAGCGATAACCGATTACTTCTCAAAGTGGGCCGAAGCTATCCCTTTGAAGGAGGTAAAATCATCTAACGTGATCAAGTTCATGAAACATCACGTTATTTACCGGTTCGGTGTGCCTCGGCGAATTGTCCATGACAATGGACCCCAGTTCATCAGCCAGGCTTTTCAGAGATTCTGCGCCAAGTTCAGAATCCAGAGTGTGTCATCAACGGCATACTACCCTGCCGCCAATGGCCTCGCAGAAGCTTTCAATAAGACCATTGGCAAGCTTCTCAAAAAGTTCGTCTCGAAAAGTCAACGCGACTGGGACGACAAGCTAGGCGAATGCTTATGGGCCTATCGCACAACAGTGCGAACCCCGACAAAGGCCACGCCATTTTCCTTGGTGTACGGATGTGAAGCCGTGCTTCCATTCGAAATCCAAATTCCATCTCTACGCGTCGCCCTGACAGCGGAGATGACAACAGAGGAGAAGCATCGACAGCGACTCCAAGAATTGGAAGCCTTGGACGACAAGCGTCTGCAGGCCCAACAACAAATCGAGCTTTATCAAGCTCGTATCACCAGAGCCTTCAACAAGAAAGTCAAATCGCGAACTTTCAAGAAGGGCGACCTCGTCTTAGCCGTCCGAAGACCCATGGTCATGACGCACAAGACGAAAGGAAAATTCCAACCCAAATGGGAAGGACCGTTTGTAGTAGAGTCAGTCTACTCAAATGGATCATATCGTCTCATAACCTCAAATGGCGATACGCTCATGATGCCGATCAATGGCAGATTCTTGAAGAAGTACTATCCTTAATAGTACTCCTCTGATCAAGTTAAAAATACACTCTGATCAAAACAAGAAGAGCTTCTTCATTAATATCCAACGCCCTCGACGGCTAAGGATAGAGGAAAATGTTGGCCTTTAAGCCCGACATAATCCTCGACAACTCATCATGCTGAGGGGAATAGCATGACTAGCCCAGCTCAAACGGTAGTTGGTAAAGGCATGTCAAACCCGTTGACAGCTGAGGATTTGCTAAAAATCCTAAGGGACACGTTCCCATTTGATCCGACGCCCTCGACGGCTAAGGATAGAGGAAAATGTTGGCCTTTAAGCCCAACATAAGTCTTCGACAACTCACCATGCTGAGGGGAATAGCATGGCTAGCCCAACTCAAACGGTAGTTGGTAAAGGCACCTCAAACCCGTTGATAGCTGAGGGTTTGCTAAAAATCCTAAGTGGACTTGAGTCCACTCTTTCCTCCAAAATCCCTTACCAATTCTCGTCCATAGAATGGTAGGACCACAAAATGCAATCATTACTACGTTAACACTATACCTCTGGTAATGAATACTCTTTGTCGAGTATAACTTTGCTTGTTAACTCTGCATAGAGTAACAAATTCTCAAATTGCCAAGTTAACACTATACCTCTGGCATTTCAAATTCCACTTGTCAATTCTCATCAATAGAATGACAGGTCCTCAAATTGCTCTTATCACGAGCCAATTCTTGTCAAGTTAACATTACACCTCTGACAAACTACTATTTAAGTTAACATTACACCTCTAAACAGTACATCGAGTGCCTGTCAAGTTAATATCACACCTCTGATAGTCACCTTTCTTCAGACTTCCGTATCGAAGCTGAAATGGACGATGCCAAGTTAACATTACACTTCTAGCATCGAGTCATCGCTAAGTTCAACAATACACCTATGGCCATGACCGTTCCTCGACTTCCTCGTCTAAGTCGAGATGACCAATGCTAAGTTAACATCACACCTCTAGCATTACCTCACTGTTAAGTTAAACATTACACCTATGACAGTGACATTCTGAGTTAAGTTAATATCACACCTCTGACTCACATCCTTGTCAAGTTAACACCACACTTCTGACAAGACTATCTCCAACCCGTTAAGTTAATATCACACCTCTAACGGTAAAGTTTTACTAGATTCCTCACGGGTCTAGTTTCACTTGTTATTCTCTTCCACAGAATAACAGGTCCACCTAAAGACATTGTTAGGTTAACATTACACCGCTGACAATGTTTTATCAAATTCCCCAGCTGACCTTGAATCAAGTCAATCCAGACACTTGACAAAAGTTCACCTTTTCTGGGAGTACGCATTCCCCCTGTCACTTTCTTTTATGAAGTGGCGGGTCCACCAAAATCATTCTTTTGCTTCTAAAATAAAACATTCAAGACAACAGAAAGAGGCAAAAAGAAAATGTCACTTTTATTGATAATTCAGGCAAATGAAAGTGATACAAAACGCTCTCTTATACAATAAGATTGAGTGTTACAATCAAAACGCTCTCTTATACAATAAGATTGAGCGTTGCAATTAAGGAGTACAAAGAAGTCCCTCTCTCTCCAGAGGTTGAACTCACTCCTCAGCTGCAAGATGGTTGGAAGGGCGCAATGGTGTTTTTGAGATCGATCGAAAGCGCCATAGCTGACTTAGTCCGGCGGCAGCAAAAAGTCCGGCAACTCTTCCTCCAAGAATTGATCCTCCCCCCAGCAGAAGACTCAACGGACTTTAACTGTCCTCGATGTTGCTTCTGGGATTCATCACCATCCCTTTCCCCAGCAGGCCATCCAACGGAGTGTCCTTGATGTGACTTCTGGAGTAGGAAGAGGAAGAGGATCCCTCCGCCACCGCAACCGCCGGACCACCCTCGCCGATACTCAGCCTATCCGTCTCTTTGCACCAGATCTGAAGAGACCTTGGCGAGGGTTGGGTCCTCGTCAGAGATGTAATATACTCTCTTATAGGTGACGAGGACCATAATAATTCTCTCATAGGTGAACGTTGAACGAGTTCGCCGACCGAAGTATTCTTCCAAGGGCCCAGCAACCTGCAAGGAACAAAAAGAGAGAATTAGAACAATCTGCAACATAGTGTAAACAGAGAAAAAACTAAGTCAGCAGAGGCAACCGCGGGAATGATCACGCAGTCAGCCAAACTGTCGGGCAAAAACGACTTGGCATATACGTTCAATAATGCAGGAAAGCCTCTTGCGAAACAATACGTATCCTGGTCGTATGTTGATCAACCACCGGAAGACTCCCGCAGACAGTTGGGTGAGGTCATCCCGACCTATAGAATCAGCGAATTGCTCACCATAGGATGCACCAGGAAACACCAGGGAAGCAGCGGTTGAGCTGGTAATGGCGGCATTTGAGAGACGTCTCCGAATGTAATATATATAGGTGTCGCTCCAATCCGAGTTTTCCAGCCGCCTCACAAAAGGGACAGGACTCGTACTCCCACGCGCCGTTGTCATCAAAGAAGGGCAATGCATCACGTACCAGGCCATGAGATACGTGTAAGGCAACTCGATTCGGGGGTTGGGGCGCCTTGCCGTCGGGTTTCCCCTGAGTCAAACATACGACTTGTCTTGAGAGTCGACAGTCCTTGGAGCCTCGCATAATCTCTTGGCTAACGCCCGCACCCGCTCTGAATGCCAGCCGCCACGGCCGAAAGAAGGGCTATAGGACGGCCATGGGCCAGGAGCACTGCTGGGTACACCACGTCGGCAATAATGACTTCATGCGGCCGTGTAGGTTACCACACAAACGCTTCAACCACAGCATCAAGAAGCCTGCCAACAGCGCTCGACTAGAGATAGAAGCCCGGGCCCGATGATGATAGCTTTCGAAAAGCGTATCAGGTTCGAAGCCGTCCTCGTTCGACCCAGTGGTGTAAAAGCCCTCAGAAGCTTGTGCGACCATGTCGTCAATCCCTGTTCAGAGAGGGGAGCCAGTCGAGTTATCGAATGATCCTTCTTGCTGACGTTGCTGAATAAGTAATTGGCCCAGGATAGATGCCTAACTCCATGCGTCCTCCAACCGGTTACCTGACCACAAATATGGAAGTGGCACATCACTTCCCAATAGGTCTCGTAACCTCAGGGAATCCTTCTTTATAAGGTCAAGCTCCCTAGCAGTCGGGACATATTCTTCATAAGGGAACTCCCCCATCATCAGCCCGAGACCTCATGCAACTCATGCAGTGCAAGGCCCATTTCTCCAACCGGGGTAAAGAATGTCCCCGTCTGAGAGTTATATCGCTCCAGGACTCCGAAGAAATTGTGAGAGCTCGTGGGATACCCCACTGTACGGCCCTGATCGCCGGGTATAGTCCCACATGCTCTAGCAGCTCTTTAAGATCGGTGAGGACAAAACCACCATCCTGCTCCACCAAATATTCCCCGTAGAAGGATCCACCCCTGCGCACGGAACTCGGTAGGATAGTCACCCTCCACTTCCATAAACGAGTTAAGGAAGGTAGAGCAAGCTGTGGTATCTCCCCGACCGGAATATTGATTTGCGCGACGCGGGGAATAGGCCGACGGTTGACCTGTCATGACTATCATGGCGGTTTACCTCTGGAAGCCAAAGTCAAAGGGTGATTTCAGGGACAGATTGGGAAATGTCCCATTCCATCTTCCGAGGGATGGACATGTGCTGGAAGTAGAGCAACGGGAACATCCTCTCCATATCCGGAAGAACAATCGTCCATCCCCTATCTGACGAAGCCATTTGTAAGTTCCTTCAGACACACGACGGCCGTCATCATGAATACGATCTCAAAGAAGAAGGCAGGCTTCTCCAGCGGAACGCGAGCATCCGTTGTGATGCTGCATCGGTCATAAGCGCCCGAAAGGTTCTCCTGTCAACATTAGAGAGCCTCTCCCTGCGATCCGGCGACTGGTCAGCAGTCAATGGGACACTCATTCTTTGCACGAAGGTCAAGCTCGGTCAGCACCACCTACATGTCCAAAATGGCGCGTCTTGACGAGTGGGCCAGAAACATG
This sequence comes from Agave tequilana, assembly GCA_038442645.1. NCBI lineage: Eukaryota > Viridiplantae > Streptophyta > Magnoliopsida > Asparagales > Asparagaceae > Agave > Agave tequilana. Next base: position 102,627 of record JAVJIF010015773.1, read on the forward strand.
TCGCACTGCGAAAGAAAAGGACACAATCAGATACTTCATTAAAAGCAAGGAGAAATGCTGAAAAATGCTAAGTGTTCATGACCCAAACGCAGAAGAGATACTGGACGCAGAAGTTATCAAACCCACGTCCAGACCTGCGAATCTGCGTCCAAACGCAGAAGAGATAATAGAAGAGATACTGCAGAAGTTATCAAACCCGCGTCCAGACCTGCAAATCCGCGTCAAGTGGCGCAGAACGCAAGGACCAAGTCCGCGTTCTGCAAACCAAGACCGCGTTCGAATCCTTCACAACTAGAGATTTTCTAAGTGAAAGATCCAAAATGCAGAGTTTAACGACACCAGGTCATCAAACTGCGCCCCGGTATCATCTCAAGGACTTGCGTCCGAGAATCAAACACGATTTTGTGTTACGGGTTCTTAGGGTTCTATGAACTTGTTTTAATGGCGAAACCCACGCCGAAGAGGCATTTTACCTCGGAAAACAGCCTCCTGCGCAGAGGAAGCGTCTCTCTCAGCCTCGGCGACGGTCGCCCTTGAGGACGATGCAGTCGGTTTCATCTTGGGAGCCATTAAAGTTCAAAATCCGAGCAAGTTCGAAGATGAACAGAGAAGGAAATTCTTTCTTTTTTCAGCAAGTACGTTCGGAGAAGAAAGATGCGTCTCTCCAACTGTTGTTTTTATAGGCACAGGGATTCGCGAAGATACGCGGCGTGTGGCCCGATAGACGCTTGCAGCGAGTCGCCGCTTGACGCGTGTAAAGAAATCATTTCTGAACGGAAAAGACCATGCGTCGTGACCCCGCCGCGAGTCATCATTTGACACGTGGAGAGTTCATTTAATGAACCAGGAAATCCGCGCGCCTAACGGAGAAAATCTCTCGGTTCCCCAGGCCAGCTGGCGGCGTAATCATGACATGGCACAGATTGGCCAAAGGACGCGCTCTCGATGGACATGCCCCGTCGCATCACCATTGACAACGCGTCTCTCCAGAATGCGACTGACTCCCGATAGACCATAAATGCTCCCGCATCGATAAGAGATTCGTCTGAGTAACGCGTCTTCAGCTGAACATCGCGTCTGCCTTATAAAGATCAGTCGCGTTTCCATCGTCAAAAGGTCGCGTCTCGCTAAGAAGTCGCGTCTTTAAAGCAGCCGCGTCTCTGCTTTTCAAAAGAACCTGCGTTCGGCTTCTGCAAATCAGTTCAACAGTACACTGGCACAAGCAGAAGACCAACCACTCCTGGTCAAAAGCGCACTCGTGACAGGCTAAAAGCGATCGGGGAGGTTTAGACTGTGCATCTTAGACACTAAACACGATCAACTCTGATGGCTTCAAAGAGTTCAACAGTACACTCACGAAGACCAAATCCAGATAAGATCAAACCCGGAGCATTAATAGTCCAGTCATAGAGGCGAACGCGGCTAAAATCAAAGTATTCCGAATCCGTCCCATTTAACTGCGGAATATCGGAAACTTTGGAGGGGGTTCTGTAGGCTGTCTAAAATGTCCAAACAGACAAGCCACTAAGAAAGCAGAGTTCCAGCATCAAAAGCGCATCGGCCCGAAGCCCGCGTCTCAGCACCAAGGCGCGTCGGCCCGAAGCCCGCGTCTCAGCACCAAGGCGCGTCGGCCCGAAGCCCGCGTCTCAGCACCAAGGCGCGTTGGCCCGACACCCGCGTCTCAGCATCCAAAGCGCGTTGGCCCGACACCCGCGTCTCAGCATCCAAGGCGCGTTGGCTCGACACCCGCGTCTCAGTTGCAACTACCCGAAATAAAGGGCCAGTCACCGCGCATGTAGCGGTAGTGGCCCCTCAATCGGGAGTGTTTTCAGGAGGGCACGTTCACCCCCTGAAACCCCTATAAATAGTCCCATTCACCATACAAGGAGAGAGAGATCGAAGATCATCAAGGTCAAGGCACAATATATAGAGAGAGAGACACGCTCAATCACCCGACGAGGGCATCGCCAACAAAGAAAGAGAGAAGACTCTTCAGCAAGCTTACTGAGTACTAGCTGCTCTTTGCCGAGCTCCTCTTCTGGAGTTTTGGTAGACGGAGCCGAGTTACTCTTTCTAACGACCGAAGAGAAGACCCCCGACGGTCCAGGACGGTCATCTGGTCAACGGAGAACAAGATTCACTCTCCATCGCCACACGAAGAACCCAGCCTTAAACAAAGGAAGATTCAGACATCCTCCCTCCCTTGTAACTGGAAAAGAAGGAAGAGTAGTTCTTTTGGTTGTAATCGTTTCGCTTGAATCAAGGAAATCTTTTACAGCTAAAACCACTTTCTCCGACCACCAATTTCCGGCGCGTACAATAATTACTTACCTTCTTTTCACCAAAAGCTTACCTTGAATCTTCAGCGACGATGTTACCTTGAAGTGGAGGCAATCAGCCTATAAAATTGATTATTGGTCTCTTCCACATTACATCATCAGACAAGTTGATACAGAGAGACTCAATTCCATCGTCATGAGCTATCGGTGGCACTCGCAAAGGCAAGGCTCTTTCGATGCTTTTAGACTCACTTGGAAGACAATTGTACCAATAAGAAAAGTAAAGTAGAAAAGAAGAAGAAGAAGAAAACTAAACAAAGTACATGCAAAGAGAGAATACAGATTGATTTCATAACGATAAAAGAAAAGAAAGAAACCTTACACCGGTGTCACTTTCAGCTCAAGCTTCATTCTAGTTCTTCTTTGAAAGATGATCTCCTCTGAATTACATAATGAAAACTAAAATTACATGAAAAAGAAAAATAAAAACCTATACTAAAAAATGGAAACTAGTCTAAATCCTATCTCTGCATGGTCGTCCCTTTTGCTCAGCTGAAACCTATATTTATAGGCAAAACCTAACAGGTAAGATCCCGAGAAGATTGGGGGAGCAAACGCTCCCCCAACAGCAATCAAACAGCCGCGGGAAACGCAGCAAAAGCGTGTTTCCGCGGCCAAGGTATGGCCAGGTAATCACCACCCTGTTGGTGGGTCTCCTTGGATTTTCCTTCTGCTTTTATCTTCAGTTGTTTTCTCGTTTGAGTCCAGGATTGTGACGAAATGGCCTTTGATTCTTGGTTTAACCGATCGATTTTGAGAGGATTCTTCTCAACCGGTTTTCAACCTCTTGATTTTGCCCTGATTCACTGATCTCGAATAATTCTGATTTAATTAAGAATTTTGGTGGCTTTTGGGCTCATTTCTCTTCATCTCCTGAAGAATGGGCTTACAAATAAATTAAACATTTAATTAGGACAATGCAGATTTTATTCTATAATAAGTATGGAAATATGATACTAAATATGCAACATTAGCGACCAATCACACCCCATACCTATCTTTTGCTCGTCCTCGAGCAAACAACTAAACTATACTAAGAATTATTAGACCACTTTCACAGGTCACCGATTGCACTGAGCATGTGCAACAAGCCGTTAAACCTCTAGGTTTCCCCTAGAGACGAGTTTTGTCTCGTGAGGGTTTTCAGCGGATTACACCCACAAAATCCATAAAGAAAGGGAAACAAAGAGTTAGTATTTTCGAAAATCATTTTGAAAGAGAAAAATATTTGAATATAATTGTAAATCTAAGCAACCTATAAGTTATAGGAAAAACCGAATTTTTCATTCCTACACTTAGTCTCTATTCAAAATTTGTTATCAATCAAAGTAAGGAGTCAAAAGTACTTCTCATCTAGTCTATTACTTTACCCTAAGTCATATGCACCTTGTGACTGTGAAAATTTTGACTAAGGGTTCATTAACTCTAACTCTTATACCTTATATATATATACTTTTTTGTGGTATTATTCCTTAGTTCTATTAGGCTTTCTAATTTGCCCATGTAACGAGCCTTTAATCGATGACTCCCAAACCAAACGGTCTTAGGGCACCGGGTGAGAAAAACCCGAAGGACTAAGGACTCGAGCAAACAGGTCACAAAACTAAGGATTTTATTATATGAACCTCTTTTAGGCGTGAATACTTACGCTTTATTAGGCACAAATATCCAGCTTAATCAGAGGATTTTTATATATATTTTTCTCAAATTATCTAATCATCTTTCGCATAAATACTAATGCTTACTTAGGCCAAAGCACCTAGCTAATCAATAATTAGATTTGTTCATTTTTCATAGATTATTTTTTTTCTTTTTTTTTTTTTTATAAGGCATAAGAATCTTTGTTTTTGAACCCTAAGTATGTAAGTGTATGAAGTGTGCATATTTCATTAAGTAAGATCAAGACTAAATTACTTTGACAAATTATCTTCCTAACCCTAAAAATCAAACAAATAATCTTATTTTGACCATTATAAGAAATCCTAATTTAGATTTTCCTATTCCTTAAAATTAACTTAATTTCTTACAAAAAATAAGTCAAAATATTGTTTCTATTTTCAAAAAGTTTAATAAAAAGAAAAACCTAAGTTATGTTAGAACCCTCCTCACACCTATCTCATGTATTGTCCTCAATGTATGAATTAATGCATAGATGCATGAAAAAAGACGAAAGGGAAGGAAATGTTACCTAAAGGTGGTGGTCCCGGTGGTGGTCTGATTGGTCCACGAAATGCGGCCCAATCAACTTTTTGTGGAGTTCAGAGGAACCCACCAGAAATATCTCTAATAAACCACAAAAATGATTAATCCATAAAGGCTTTTTATTAAGTATTTGACCCCATCTAATTTTCAAATTCCATAATTAATTTAGGAGTAAATTTGTCAACCACCTTGTCCCAAAAGGAGTATGAAATGATAGAATGATGACTTGGACACAGGAAGTATAGAACTAATACCGACTCAGGAAGGTGACTAAGTCAAGTAAGGTTCAGGAGTCGAGATTGGTTCAAGAGTGTGTCCAAGTCAAGAAGTTGAACCCAAGTCCACATTTATTTTCCAACAATGGATGTGACTTAATATTGGTGATTCAAATTCAGGAATGATAGGTTGGGAATCAAACTGACTCTAAATATTACCTAAGTCGGGTAACAAAACAGGAGTCAATATTGATTCGAGAATTTAAACTTATCACAGATTTGAGAATAGGTCACATTTCTCATCGAGTTTAATGTCATAAAAATGAGAACTTGCCAATTTGTCAATAGGATTTTCAAAATGTAAAATTGGTCTATGATTGATCACTAATGTTGCACATTTATTATCATATTTTCATACTTATTATAGAATAAAATATGCATTGTCCTAATTAAATGTTTAATTTATTTACAGGCCCATTCTTAAGGAGATGAAGAGAAACAAGCCCAAAAGCCTACCAAATTCTGATTAATTCAAAATAAATTTGAAATGAAGAAATAAGGGCAAAATCTTGGCATATAAGGAAGGTTGAGAAGAATTCTCTCTGAATCAAGATGAAGAAATCAGGGCAAAATCTTGGCATATAAGGAAGGTTGAGAAGAATCCTCCCTGAATCAAGATGAAGAAATCAGGGCAAAATCTTGGCATATAAGAAGGTGAGAAGAATCCTCCCTGATCAAGATGAAGAAATCAGGGCAATCTTGGCATATAAGGAAGGTTGAGAGAATCCTCCCTGAATCAAGCACAATCAAAGGCTGTTTTGTCAACTTTTGAAAAAAAACAAGAAAATCAGAAGAAGATACGGGAATACATCAGACTAGGAGATCCCCCAATCTTCCTGGGATCTTCTCCTTTAGGTTTTTCCCTATAAATACTGGTTTTAGCTGAGCAAAAAGGAGGACCAGGCAAAGATAAGATTTAGACTAGTTTTTTTCATTTCTTAGTTAGGTTTTTCTTTTTCTTTTTTCATGTAATTTTAGTTTTCATTTATGTAATTCAGAAGAGATCAGACTTTCATAGAAGAACAAGAATGAAGCTTGAGCTGAGAGTGACACCGGTGTAAGGTTTCTTTCTTTTCTTTTATGTTATGAAATCAAATTTGTATTCTCTCTTTGTATGTATTTCATTTTAGTTTTCTTCTTCTTCTTCTTTTTTACTTCACTTTTCTTTTTGGTACAATTGTCTTCCAAGTGAGTCTAACAGCATCGAAAGAGCCTTGCCTTGCGAGTGCCACCGATAGCTCATGACGATGGAATTGAGTCTCTGTATTATTTCATGCTTGAGTTGTCTTGATGATGTATGTGAAAGAGACCGATAATCAACTCTTACGGGCTATGTGCTGATTGCTCCTTCAAGGTATATCGTCGCTGAAGATTCAAGGTAAGCTTTTAGTGGAAAGAAGGTAAGTAATTATTTTTATTTCTTTTCTTTTCTTTCTGTAAATTAAATCACCAACACATCTTCCAAATCCTTCATCACTTCTTTCCCAATTCATTTGTACATAGTCACTTTCTGATTCTCTCCACTTTCTCATTCTACCGTTTTCTTTCTAACTTTAACTTATAACTCTTTTTCATTTTCATAACTTTAAAACAAGAAGAACTTTCATTTTATCTTCATAAAGATTTCAATAGAAAACTTTGAACGCTTCCATCGCAAACCCTCCTTGTGGATCACGACCTCATAGCCACTTGCTATAGCGGTAAGAATTGAGCACTTGCACATCTTTATTCTAAATCTGAAATTCCGTATTTTGTGTGCAGGTAAAGCTTCAATCAGTTAAGTTCAATATGATCATTAAAAATGGGTGATTCAATTTCATGATGAATTGGTACAGGATTCAATGTTGACTCGGGAAAAAGATTGAAATCAGGTGAAGACACGGAGTCATTATTGAATCAGGAAGTAAAATTGAATCACTAAGTTGAGGTTCATGATCATTCATTTCAAGTTCGATTTCAGGAAGGGATAACTTGCCAAACTATCAATATCATTTAGAGTTTGGGCAAGTTCAAATGATATTCTGAAATGGAACCTTGATTTCCAAAACTACATGACTCTTCGGCTCTAACAGAATGGTTAGTGACATCAGAACTGGTCAAACGGTGAGAACGTAGAGATTCGACCATCATATCTATGTCACGATTACGAGCGTTTTGAGCCTGAGTCATGGGTTCAAGCAACTTTTCATAGTTGATGGGTTCATCGTCTTGTTGAAAAGATAAAGTGTTGTTTTGGAATTGGTGGTGAAATTGTGAGTCCATCAGATTTTGGGATTTTTGTTTGGACTCACGCATACTCATTTCCAAAATTGATGGTCTTCTATTTTGGACTGGTGGAACTGAGTATGAATCTTGGACATATTGTGGACTAGGAGGTGGAGGACAAGTTGGTTGAAAATTGGACTCGGGGGAGGTGAATCCCAACTGACTCTGTGAAGAGTTAAAATTATTATGGAAATTTTGGTTATAAGATTGGGACATGGGTTATATTGATTTGGATAAGACCAATCCGGCACACTAGGTTGGTTAAAGTTATGATATGCCGGGTTGGTAATATCCGAAAATGAAGTCGGTGTGTAATATGGATTACTATTAAAGTTGGAAAAATTGTTATTATAAGCCATAATCACACAATAAATACAAACAAAAAGGAAGAAAAAACAAACAAATAAGCAAACAAATAAAAGGAAAAAATTCTAAACTAAGTTAGGGTAGACCTATGACCTAGACGACTCCTAACTGATTAGACTGTCCACGGGAGGTCTAATGCAGACTTTGACCAAAGCTAATCAGCCAGGTCAGGGCAAGGTTGGTGGGAGGTTTCCGTCAAAGACGTTCTTTAATTAAATAACCACCAACCTTCAGGCTTTCGGCCCTTAATCCCTTTCCTAGACACTGATTTAGCAGGAGTCAATTCTAACACCTTTCCCTTAGGATAATCTCCTAATTGAGTCCGAGATGTCCCTAGGGCCAACGTCTACTCATTTTTTAGTTAGGCTTGGGTTAGTGAGTGCTTGGAATCTGATTTTTGGCTAAGGAAGGGTGATAAATCTCCACCTTATCTTGTTAATGGGTGGGTGCCCTTAAATCAATTTGTGCAAGTGTACAAGATATGTAAATAAGATTCACTCAAAGCGATGTAAATCAACCAAGAGATGAGTCCTATTCTAGATGCAATGCGAACATATCTTGCTCAGCACTCTCAACAGTAAAATAAATGAATTGAAAGACACGTGCCTAAAAATGCAAACGTCTAATCATTTTTTTATCTTTTTCAACAAGTATTTTACTGTTGGTTTTATTAGCAGGCTTATGTGATGGCATATAAGAAATAAAGATTACAGAAAACTATCATTTTGCAAAGCAAGCAGCCCTGCAAAAAGCCAGTTAGGAGTGAACTCTTCCTTGCCGCAAAACGCGGCTAAAGCAAGCAAACGCGGCAATTCAGAGGGTACTTGGTCTCTATTTTCTGGAACAGAGACCCAAGACCACTTATATGTTTTCTGCAATCCTTTTTTCCTGCTTTGCTTGCCCTATAACCTGCAACAGAGAAGAAAATTCGTTTTAGTTCTAAAAATTCAATAAAAATCAGATTTCAATAAAACCATTACCCTCCCCGGCAACGACGCCAAAATTTGATTGAACTTGAACCTGCACACAAATAGGGAATTTCAGAACTTTTAATAAAAATGTGTAAGTGCTCAATTCTTACTGCTATAACAAGTGGCTATGCGGGTCGTGATCCACAAGGAGGGTTTGCGATGGAAGCGTTCAAGGTTCTTTATTGAAATCTTTATGAAGACAAAAACGAAAGTTCTTCTTTATTTTTAAGAAATAAAAATGAAAAAAGAGTTATGTTAAAGTTAGAAAGAAATGATAGAATGAGAAAGTGAGAGAATCAGAAAGCGACTATGTACAAATGAGTTGGGAAAGAAGTGATTTGAAGATATGGTGTTGGTGATTTAATTTACAGAAATAAAAGAAAAGAAATAAAAATAATTACATACCTTCTTTTCACCAAAAGCTTACCTTGTATCTTCAGCGACGATGTTACCTTGAAGTGGAGGCAATCAGCGCATAGCCCATAAGAGTTGATTATTGGTCTCTACCACATTACATCATCACAAGCATGAAATGATACAGAGAGAGACTCATTCCATCGTCATGTGCTATCATGGCACTGGCAAAGGCAAGGCTCTTTCGATGCTTTTAGACTCACTTGGAAGACAATTGTACCAAAAAAAGTGAAGTAGAAAGAGAAGAAGAAGAAGAAAACTAAAATGAAGTACATACAAAGAGAGAATACAGATTTGATTTCATAATGATAAAAGAAAAGAAAGAAACCTTACACCAGTGTCACTCTCAGCTCAAGCTTCATTCTATTTCTTTTATGAAAGTCTGATCTCCTCTGAATTACATAAATGAAAATTAAATTACAGAAAAAGAAAAACAAAAACCTACACTAAAAAATGGAAACTAGTTTAAATCCTATCTCTGCATGGTCGTCCCCTTTTGCTCAGCTGAAACCTGTATTTATAGGCAAACCCTACAGGTAAGATCCCGGGAAGATTGGGGGGAGCAAACGCTCCCCAACAGCAATCAAACAGCCGCAGAAATGCGGCTTTGGCCGCGTTTTCGCGGCCAGGGTGGCCAGTGGCCACACCCTGTTGGTGGGTCCTCCTGGTTTTTCCTTCTGCTTTTATCTTCAGTTGGTTTTCTCGTTTGAGTCCAGGATGGTGACGAAATGGCCCTTTGATTCTTGGCTTTAACCGATCGATTCTGAGAGGATTCTTCTCAACCAGTTTTCAACCTCTTGATTTTGCCCGATTCACTGAGCTCAAATAATTCTGATTTAATTAAGAATTTTTGTGGGCTTTTGGGCTCATTTCTCTTCATCTCCTTAAGGAATGGGCCTGCAAATAAATTAAACATTTAATTTAGGACAATGCAGATTTTATTCTATAATAAGTATGGAAATATGATACTAAATATGCAACATTAGCGACCAATCAATAACATCCTTCATGTTCATTCTTTTTCAAAAACCCTCCTTGGCACATGGATTCTAATAGAGTTTTAGTTTGATATTCTAATCCATCATAAAAAGCTTAACAACTCGCCATTCTCTACCCATGGTGAGGGCATTGGGCAAGGAGATCCTTAAAACGTTCGAAGTACTTTCAAAAAGGTTCATTGGCTATTTGCTTAAAACTGCAAGATGTTTTTCTAATTAGTGTAGTCTTGTAACAGGATAAAAACTTCTTAAGAAGGCTTTGATGAAATTATCCCATGAGGATATGGACCGGCCTCTAGACTGTAGAGCCATTTTTTTGCTAAGTCTTTCAAAGATAATGGAACAAACCGTAATTTGATGGCATCTACACTAGGCTGGGTATTTTCATCTGAGTCATACTTCTTTAAATTTCCTTATGAAAAGTATGCATCCTCAAATTCATGTCCATGAAATTTGGGAAGAGTGTTGATGTATTGTGGTTTGAGCTCAATTGGTCAACACCTTCATTGGGTAACCGAATGCAAGAAGGAAGAGAGGTCTAATAGGATAGAACCTATTTTGTAGTGATGGTGGTTATGCCATGTATGAGTCGGTTTTTGTTCGGGTGGTGAACTAGTTCCAGTTAGTATAGATATGAATGTCTCTCGAACAAGCTGACATGCACAGTTAACAAACAAGTTCTGAAATCACTTAGAGGGGGGTGAATAGGTGAAGGCTAATCTAATGGTCACTTAATGACAAATAGCGGATTAAAACTAATAAGACCTAAAACAAACTATTACACTAAACCCACGTATAACACAAGAGTGTTGCCGAATTTCCCCGTGAAGGGCTCTGGACCAAACTCCTCTAGATTCCCCGTAAATAAAGGTTGAGGTGTCGCGTTGGCTCTCTTGGTTGAATACAAGTGTTAGCAAACAATTCCAAGCAATTATAACAATCAAGCACACAAGTATATCATGCATATAGAGATAAAGACAATAAGTAATGCAAGATATAAATAAGAGACAAAGAGAGGAGAGAGTGAGCAATCGCAAACACAAGGGTTTGTTTCGAGGTTCGAGCACACTTGCTCTACATCCCCGCCTTCGACACACGAAGGATTTCCACTATGCTTGATCCTAATGGATCACCTCTGGTGCCGCAACACCTACAATCCCTCGGACTCCCTAGTCCGTACACACGCAAGCCCCACAAGCTCGCCGAGGCCGCACCTCAAACCAGAGTTCACAACTGAACTCTAAACCAAAACCACCGCGAACACACTTGTCCGCCTCCTCAAAGTACAAGAATGAAATCTTGGTGATCTAAACACTTTGATCACCAAGGAAAACTCTTACAACACAATCCTATGGATATATAAGACAATGGGTAGCTCAAGTGATTGTGAGAAAACAAGGATTGAATCTATGGTGAAAAACTCGAGAAATTCTCTTGTACACTCTTGATAAAAACTCCCCTTTTGATTGGAAGTATTAGCTCTCAATTTTAGTGGAGAAAACTCTTTTAATGAAGTGGGAAAAACTGGCTCAAAGTCCACTAGAAATCTTTTTTTTTAAAACATTGAACAAACCCTCAAATTTTATAGGCCAAGAGAAACTAGCTGTTGGGGTCTGTCAGACTTGTCGGTCGACCGCCCGTCGACCGCCAACGGTCATATTTCAGACCGTTGTGCATCGGTCGACCGTATGGTTCGACCGAGGCCAGATACAGAGAGCAGGCCTCTCTGTCTGGTCGACCGCCCGTCGGCTGGGGCATTTCCAGAGAGCAGAGCTCTCTGGACGGTCGACTGGTTCAGTCGACCGGCCATCTGCCAGGTCAAGGCTATACGTCTGTGCACGTCGGTCGATCTCCCGGTCGCCGACTTCAGAACTCGGTCGGCCTACGGTCGACCGGTGAAGCCTGAAACAAAAAAATTGGGATTGAAACTTGGTCTTTTGGCTCACATAAAAATCCCATAAATACACAAAAAATATACAAAAATAGTTTTACCAATATACTTTGATAAATAAAACTTGCTTGCACAAATCAAGGCATGTTACAATATGATTTGGATTATTTTTGTGACTTGGAAATATTGGCTCAAATAAAAACTGTTTTTCCCAAAACTTCACAAATACAAAAACAAGATATTCTAGACATATTTAAGGCATAGTGTGTATGGATATGATCCATTACACAAACAAGATGAAATCTATGTTTTTGACATTAAACACTAAACATAGTTTTGGTTAAAGATATGTATTGAGAAATACTAAAACTAAAATAGTATTTTACCAAATTGGAAGTCTTTTCTAAACTGAAAATTCTTTTAAGAAAAGACAACTAAATCAGAGTGTGTGTGTATATGTACTTGAGCAATCCACCAACTATTCTATACTTTACATTTTTAACTAAAAATAAATCTTATACCTAGACACAGTCTTCATCTTTCTTGAAGTCTTCACTTGAAGGCTTCTCATATCCTTGACTTGGTCCAAACACCGTGCTAGCTTCAAAACTTGACTTTAAATCCTTTGTTGAAGCTGCACACCTACTAAGATCTTGATAATGAATCTGTCACTAATTAAACACAAGATCATTAGTATATAACTACATGAGTTAATCATCATCAAAACTAGAGTGATGGGCCTTTTGGGCCAACAGTTCACCCAATCAATCATGAAGAGAAAAAAATAGTCAGAATTCCTATTCTAGGGTAAGCCTTGACCTAGACGACTCCTAACTTTAGACTGTCTTTAGGAGGTATATTGTCGACCTTAACCACAAGTTAATCGGCCAGGTATGTGGTAAGACCGGTGGTAGGTTATCCGTCAAAGACGTTCCTTAATTACGTAACCACCGATCTTCTGGCTTTCGGCCCTTAATCCCTTCCTAGGCACCGAATTGGCGACAGTTAATTTTGAATAACTTCTTCCTTTAGCCATCTCCTAATAAGTCCTGAGTTAACTTAAGGTCAACGTCTAGTCAATTTTATTTTAGGATTAGGGTTGTGAGTGTGACGGAGATGATTTGTGGGCCAAGGAAGGGTGATGAAATTCCCACCTTATCTTGTTTATGGGATTTGCCCTTAAATGTTTTTTGTATATACGTGTAAAGCATAGACAAATAATCACTCAAAAAGCTAACAGCCAAGAGTGCTTCCTAATCTATATGCAATGCGAATGTACCTTGTCGCCAACACTCTTTAACAGAATTTAAAAAAAATAAATAGACACGTACCTATGATGCAAGAGTCTAAATTTTTTTATTTTTCAACGAATAGGTTAATGTTATTAGTTAGCAGTGTGTAGGGTGATCACAGAGATGTTATGTAACATAATAGACTTGAATAGAACTTTCAATTTTCAGCAACCTGCAGAAAATTCAGTGAGTATTCACTACTACTTCGCGAAAACGTGGCTTTGGTCGCGTTTGTGCGACTAGGTAGTAGACTCTGCTGCTCTGCCTTCTACGGCAGAGGCATAGAGTTGCTATATGTCTTTTGCTGTAGTTATATTTCCTGTTCTCTGATCCTACAAACAGAAAGAAAGAAAAGAATTAGTTTTGGAATATCGTGTCATTTCTTCCCCGCAACGGTGCCAAAATTTGATTGGAACGAGAAATTGTATTAAAAATAGTTTAAGAGTTAGAAAAAGTCTTAGTCTCGTTTCAATTTTACGGCGTAGCAAAGGCTAGACGGGTCAATCCATAGGGAAGGATGCGATGCAAGCGTTTCGGAACGATCTTCTCTGTATTTTTCTTAGAACATAAGAAAAGAGAGATTGATTAGATATGATTGATTTTGAGAAATATAGTTTCCTTAATCATCTACACAACCCATTATTAGTCTCAAATAATGAATATCATATTGAAATAAATAAACATTCATCCTAGTTTATTAGTTACTATTCAAGCAATATGAATAATATTGGAACCCTAACTAGTGTGCACTAATAAAGATTAAAAACAGCTGTTTCATCCTAATTTTCTAAGTACAACATAAGAGAAGTTTTGACTTAAAGTTATGCTATTAAAGTTTTTAAGTATGAACTTATGAAGAATCTCTAAAAGTATAAACTAAATTAAGAAAACTAATTATCAATTTTCATCTTCAAGAAGATTATTTAATCCTAGGGTTATCAATCAATTCACCTTTTAAACTAAACTAGGGTTGATTGGTTAGTCTCTAATTTTGCATAATTTTCATCACATTCTCATACTTATTAATAATAAATCTGGTAATAATACCTTGTTTTCTTGATCTAGGTCCATGGAGTACAATGAAGAAGAAGATCCTAAATCACCATTTGATTGGTGATTAAAAGCCTATTAAAGATAAGCAATTTACCTAGAGAACTGATTCTGTAAAAACAGGGGCTGCAAAGACGAAACCGGGCACAGGGCCTGACATGGGATAGACGGGACCGCGCGCGGCTCGAAGCGCCACGCGCGCGGCCCCAGGATGGCTGCGGCCCCGCCGCGTTTTGGGCCAGGGCCTGTCCCCTGGCTCCCTGTTCCTTGGCGCCTATAAATACCCCCTTGGGCTTCCAGAGTTGGGGATATGCAGAGTTTTAGGGTAGTTTCTCATTCATGTGTAGTTTAGGTTAGGTTAGTTCTTCTTCTTCCCCTTGTATTTTCCTTTTGTTTTAGATCTTGTATTAGGAGAAAGAGTGATACATGAGTGGAATGCAAAAGTACTTGTAATAGAAGGTGACAAGCTATGAAAGGTGCTCTCTTTATCTCTCTTTATTTTCTATCTAACTTCTTTTACATGCGTAGCTATCTTTTCTCTCATGGCAACTAACTGCTAACCACCCAACTTGCTAACTTCTTTTATGATAATCAACATGAATCTAATAGCCTCGATTTGGCCTTGCTCTTGCAAGAGCCATTGATGGCTCATGATGATGGATCTAACACTCTAACTTCCTACCACTAAAAAGCTAACATTACTTTACTTCATGCTTGCTCTTATCGGGTTTTTGATGATTTAAGTGTAGCTTGCACTTGTTTGTTGAGTTGGGTTGTGATGAGTTACATATGGGTCATGCTTTGAATCGCTCTTGACCCAAGGACTAGTGATGGCTGATGATACATCTGAGGCAACTTCACTAAGAGGTTAGCGTTTTTGGTGGAGTCATTAGTAGTTAGTAGCCGTGAGTTTTCTTTCTCTTTCACTTGTTTTAGAAATATATCCAAAAAAACATATTC